>RJWM01027876.1:0-26292 GCA_004363535.1 Dasyprocta punctata | reverse complement strand
TTCCTGCATTTCTCTTTGCATCTGTTTCATGCATTCTATTTGTGTCTTATATTGTTCATTCATGGTTTTGATCATTTTCTTAAGTTCTTCTATTTTTTTATCTTGCTCTTCTTTAGATACACACAGCATTTCCTTAATAATGATTCTCATTTCGCTTTTTAGCTGAGAAAATATTTCTGATTTGAGTTTCTCTAAAGCTTCATCAAGCTGTTTCTTTATTGCATTTTCTATCATTTCAGAAAGTTCAGTTGTGTGACTCCCAGTGTCTTCTGTTTCAGTGTCTCTTGGGTTTGTTCTCAGTGGGCTGGGGGATTGCTGTTGCCTCTTGGTTTTTCATTTTGTAATGTTCTTCTAGAACCTGTGTGGCTCTGTGTCCTGTGAGGCTCACCTGGTGTTCCCCTGGTGGGTTGTGCTGAGTCGTGGGACAGGGTAAAGCTGGATCCTGCTTGCAGCTAGTGAGGGCACCCTCTCAGGACTTGCAGGTGGAGCCTCCACCTTACTGGGTGGGGGTCAAGTCCTCCCAGTCCCAGGCAGCTAGGCAGATTGTACCCAGGAGTATGGTGCCAACAGGATCCTGAGTCTGGCTGCAAGGAGTTCAGAGTTTCTGGCGTGCCAGGCAAGCCTTTGCAAGTCACAGGCCTACAGTGCCTGGGCCTTACTCCTGGCTGGGTGGACACACAAGCTCTATGACCTGGCACGCAGGCCACTCCACTGAAGAATGGATCTTGAGGGCGCCCTGCACTCTGGTGGGGAGAACCCAAGCTCTTCAAGGCCCCGCAGCTATGCTGGTCAGTTCCTGATGAACAGCCCTGGGGTCCTGGACTGGGCTGGGCTCAGTATCTCTGTGACCTGTGAGGGTGATCAGGTGTTCCTCTGATGGGTTGCACTGAGTTGCGGGATCAGGTAGTGCTGGATCCTGTGCACAGCTGGTGAGGGCACCCTCCCTGAGTGTGTGGGTGAAGTCTCTGCCTTACTGGATGGGGGCCAAGGCCTCTCGGTCCCAGGCAGTTAGGTAGAGCATACCCTGGAGTGTGGCGCCACCCAGGCCCTGAGTCTGACTGCCAGGAGTTCAGAGCTTCTCTTTTGATACTCTTTTATAAACAATAAATATTAAAAGTTCAATACTTTATTTTTGTGATTTTTTCTATTGAGTACTCATTGCCTAATGTAAAAAAATTCATAAATTTAAAATTAATAATTTGTCAGTGGAAATGTTCCAAAGAATAAACTTGAGTCTAGCAGTCTCATGTTTCTGTGCCTTTATGACAAAATTAATGTTAGGCTCTGTTTAAAGGAATGCACACGAGTATTTGGAGAGCCAGGGGCAACACAGTATGACTTGTATCTACGTGCCTCTCCTAAAGTCTCATGTTTTCATAAGTGAGATCTTTGTTTTTGCAAGTAACTAGATCTAGGGTGCGTGATGCTCGGATTAAGGGTATGTACTGGTATTAATATCGCCCCACCTCAAATGCAGGTAGTATGGAAGGGATAAAAGGAAAAGTGAGGCTGTTCAGTGCTTTTCTGCCCTCGACCTTCCAATAAATGTTTTTTCTCTGCTATGACCCTTTGCCATGCCACTCCACTTTGGACCCATTCAACTATTGACTAAAACCTCTACAAACTGTAAGCTGAAATAAACCTTTTTTCCTTTAACATTGGTTGTCAGGTATTTTGCTTAAGTATTGAAAAAACTGTAACTCAGACATGGGCCTTCCCATTATCTACACCCAGAGCTACACCAAACCAATCAATGGACATAGCTAACATATAACAGCTATATCTTCACTAACAGTAGAAAAGAATTCAACAATAATTTCATTGAGTTAACTTTCTAACCATAATAAAGTTTAATGATTATTGTATTAAAGATGTAGAGTTTTGGGAAATGGGGAATGCAAGAAGAAGATTTGAAATCTTAAATGGTAGGGTAAGAAAATAAGAGAAAGATGTGAGACAGAAGACCCTATTAAGGAGTAGAAGTATGTTCATAGAATTAGATAAGTTTGACAGAGAAAAAAACAGAAGAGAAATAGAAAATAGCATAACAAAAGGGAGAAAAGAAAAAGAAATATTTGGAGAATCAAAATAAGAAAATAAATTAAAAACTAAAAATGGGGGAAAATGAAAAAAGAAAACGAAATTTTAAAAAAGGAAATAATTTAATCATTTCTTTCTGAGTTTAATGAATACTTCTCATAGCCTGGAATCTTCACTTTAGGAGTCTAGAAATATTCATTTTTTTCCCCACAGCCCCTTTGCTTTTCCCAGGCTGTGGTAGTGTCCCAGTCCTCACAAATCCCTGCACACACCTGTAAATAATAGTGGTAACCAGTCCTCAGATCCATGCTGGATGTGGGGAGACAGCTGAGCATTGGCATATTGCTGGGGCTTTCAAATCCAGAGGAACTAGGGCTAGGGCTGGCCTCTGGCTGTATCCTTAGCTGAGCCCAAACCCCCTTGTGTCTCCTTCCAGCCTGCTTACTGTTCACAGTTGTTTCTGGTGACTCTCAACCAGTTACTCTGGGAGTTTAACACTGAGAACCCTGAAGTGAAGCCTTCCTGTGGCTGTTCTGAGTCCCAGGTTCAAACTGTCAACCCTTTCCTGAAATGGAATTCAAGCTTGTGCTCTCTTAAGGGACATGGTGATCTTGAGTACTGGGGTCACTCATCCACTGTTGCCTGTGGAAAGATTCCATAGGAGCAGAATTCTGTGTTGTCCCTGTGCAACATCACAACCACCAGCCCATTCCATTACTCCCATTTCTTTCTGGGAACTTGTGGTGTCCTCAGTTTTT
Organism: Dasyprocta punctata; assembly: GCA_004363535.1. Lineage (NCBI taxonomy): Eukaryota > Metazoa > Chordata > Mammalia > Rodentia > Dasyproctidae > Dasyprocta > Dasyprocta punctata. The sequence continues at coordinate 23,494 of RJWM01027876.1, read as the reverse complement.
ACTGTATTTCTGCAGATACAGTCTCTCTCTCACAATCTGTGAGCTGGGAACTGAGAAGAGAATACAATTTTGTTCTCTCTGATTGTGGTCTGTTTCTTTAATTTCTCTGTAGTTTTTAATTTTCCTCTCAGTTCCTTCCTGATTCAAGGGGATCTACTTCTCTCTCTTTCTTATTCCACGTTGTTATTTTCTAGTGTCTGAATTGTGAATCTCTGAGAATGAATTGCTGCTTCTCACCACTGCAATTTTTTCCCATGCCAGACTGAGTAATTTAGTCAAATTTCTGGAGGCTGGGAAGTTCAAGATTAAAGGTGTTGTGCCATCCCAGGGAATAAGGGCAAATAGAGGGTCAAAGGGGCAAACTCAGTTTTAAAAATAAGCAATCTACTCCCACATTAATGGCATTAATGCTTTCATGATAGTGTTGCACATACCTCTCAACACCACCAAATTGGAGATCAAGTTTACAACACATGAACTTTGAGTGACATGTTTCCCTAGCCCATCATGAACTGATATATAAACTGATGATTTAACTGATAATTTAAGTGAAATATGTGTGGAAATCAGTATTGTTTGTATATGACCAAAGGGAAGAGGTAATGGTGGCGATCACAATCAGGGATATGAGTCATGGTGAAAAGCACACACACACACACACACACACACACACACACACACAGAGATAGATAGTCTTTTCCCCATTGAATAAAAGATTTGACTGAGATGAGCAACTGCCTCCTGGGAAAAGCATTAACGTCACCAATTTTTATAATGTCATGAACTATGGTGGTTTATGTCAAATTTCTCTTAAGAAATGGGTGTAAATAATGTATACTTTAGTAAAGAGTATGGAATGTAGCAAGATTGTGGAATATAGGAAACTTAGGAATTGAATGGAATGTAGGAATATGGGAATTTAGGAAAGAGATATCTAAGATCAAAGGAAAGAAAAGAAAAAGTGTCTTCTGCCCAACTCCTCTGTGTCTGAGGAACAAGAGTCCCTTGGTATTTCTGGAACAGAGGTTTCAGTATAAATCTTATGTACCAGAGATCAAGGTGCGGCCCATGTTTGGCGTAATTATTGTTTTTCTCCATGAGTTTTTTTTTCTTCTCTCTTGCACTCTGTTTCCCAGGCTGGGAATGCAGGGGACTGTTCTCAAGGCAGGGAGGGAACACTTTGCTACTTTTTTAGTCATGGGGAATGGGGGAAGGGAATCCAGGTTTCTATTTTTCCTTGTAGTCACTTCCTACTATGGAAGTATGCCCTGTTTTCTATGAATTTGTTTGTTGTACTTTAAAGTTAACTTGGTGTCCTTCTCAGTTTCTGTTTTGTGTGTCACTTTGTTACTTTTTGGAAATTAATCTGGTATCTATTTACCTCAGTTTTATGAATGATTTCCTTTCTTGGTTTATGCCATGTTTGCTACCTTTTTTGTTTTTGCTTTTTTAATTAGTTTGGTCTCTGCTTACTATAGTTCACTAACAGCTTTTTTATGATTTGTGTTATAGTCAGGAATGCTGCCATGTTACCTTGCCATGTGGCCAGTCATCATTTTATTTTGTTGCATGACTAAGTAACTTTTACTTAGGCATGTGTCATTGGCTACTTAGATCTTATTTTCTATATCCCCTTTTACTTTTTCTTTCTTCCTTTATTCAATAAGCAACCTTACAATGAAAGCTTCTTATTTTATACAACATATAGAATTATGGAAAACCAGAGAGATGAAACTTTTTCTTTCTTCTCATAGGAAGTAAAATTGCGTACCATCCCTTTAAAACTTAGTTGTGGGTCTACAATTAGAGAACAGAGGCTGTGGCCCCAGGCAAATGTGGTGCATGGGGTGTCAAATGCAGGACCTCAAGCAACACCAGAGGCCTTCTCCCATCCTGGCCAGGGCATGATCATCTTACCTAGCTTCAGCTGGAGCACCAGAATTTGCCTGAGTAAAACTGGATCGTAGATCAATGAGAGCACTCACACAAATAGTAGACCTACTGGCAACAAAATGTTGACTACACTGTACAGCTGAATGCAGAGTGAAATGACAATATACAGAGTTGCACTTGACAGTATTTTTTGTATGATGTTGGATAAACTTCAGTATATTTTATTGACAAGGAGAAACTATACAGCCTCTGAAGTATATAGCACAAAGCAATTTAAAATAAATTATATTGGAACATTTTAAATATATCTAATAATCATATTAATCATAGGGAATTTGTACCTGTACATTTATTTATTTTATTTTTTTAATTTATTTAAGCAAAAAAAGACATATAACAAAGACAAAAAGCAAAAGAGACAAACAAACGACTAGAGTAAATGCACAACAGGAACATTGCAGGTTTACAAAACAGGATGATATAAACTTGACAATGGTTGCAATATTGCATATCGTTATCTTTAAAATTGTTGTTTACATTAAGAGATATAGACATGTAAAACTGATTTAATCATATAAGTATTAATTGTTCTTTCTCAATAACAAATACATTCAGCAGTGTGTTTGTTTTAGTTATCTTATATATACATATATGCAGATTTATATCTTTTTCCTTTTCCCTTTCCTCTTTCCCCCTTTTCCCTTCCCAATTACTTTTGCTCTTTGAGCTGTTTTTTCCCTTACATACTATTTATTTTAGATTTTGGATCATATTTTTTTTTGGGTTTCTTACACTAGGGAGACAATACGGTATTTACACATGTGAGTTTGATTTATCTCACTTATGAGTATGGTCTCAAGTCGTGTCCATTTACTTATAAAAGTTTCAATGCAATCTTTCTTAATACCTGAGTAGTACTCCATTGTATAAAAATACCACATCATTTTTACTTATTCTTTGATTGATGGGCACTTGGGTTGTTTCAAAGGTCTGGCTATTACAAATTGCATTGCTATAAACATGGGTGCACACATATCACTGTGGTATGATGTTTTCAATTCTTCTGGGAAAATGCCCAGAAGTGGGGTAGATGGGTTGAATGGGATCTCTAATCCTAGCTTCTTGAGGAATCTCCACACTGATTTACACAGTGGTTGCACCAGTCTACACTCCCACCAACAGTGGAGAAGAGTTCCTTTTTCCCCACAGCCCCTCCAGCATTTACTGTTGCTTGATATTTTAATCTTGGCCATTTTTTCTGGAGTGAGATGGAATCTTAGTGTTGCTTTAATTTGCATTTCCCAAATGACCATTGATGTTGAACTTATTTTCATAGATTTATTTACCATTTGTATTTCTTTCTCTGAGAAGTGTGTATTCAACTCAGATACCCATTTTTGGATTGGGTCCTTGAATTTTAGGGACCTGATTTCTTTTAACCCTTTATATGATTTAGATAGAAGTACTTTGTCTGATGGACAATTGGCTAAGATATTTTCCCAATTACTGAGTTTTCTTTTCACTCTGTTGGAGATTTCCTTTGACATGCAAAAACATTTTAGTAAGATGAGATCCCAGTTGTTGATTATGGGAAGTGTTTCCCATGCAATTTGATTTTTGTTCATGAACTCTCTGCCTACTCCTATGTCATCAAGATTTTTACCTATTCTGTTTTCTACTAAATTTAGTGTCTCTGTTTTAATACTCAGATCTTTGATCCATTTTGTGTTTATTTTAGTGCATGGTGGTAGGCATGGATCTAGTTTTAGTTTACGGCATATGAAAAGCCAGTTTTTCCAGTACCATTTGTTAAGGAGGCTATCTTTCTTCCAATGTATGTGTTTGGCACCTTTATCAAAGATGAGGTGGCTAAATGTGTTTGTAGTTGTGGCTGTGTCTTCTAATCTATTCCATTGATCTTCAGGTCTGTTTTGATTCCAGTACCATGCTGATTTTATCACAGTAGCTTTGTAGTATAATTTCAAGTCAGGGATTGTGATGTCTCCTGCCTTCCCTTTGTGGCCCAGAATTGCCTTTTATGGTTCCAGATGAATTTCAGGAATGATTTCTCTAGCTCTGTGAGGTAGGCAAGTGGAATTTTGATTGGGATTGCATTGAATCTGTATAATAATTTTGGGAGAATGGCCATTTTCACGATGTTTGCTCTTCCTATCCATGAACAGGGAATATCTTTCCATTTTCTGAAATCTTCTTCAATTTCCTTCTTTAGAGTAATGTAATTTTCACTGTGTAGGTCTTTTACTTCCTTTGTTAGATTGATTCTGAAGTATTTCATTTTTTTGGATGTTATAGTGAAGGGTGTGTTTCCCCTTATTTCTCTATCAGTGACTTTGCGGTTTGTGTACAGGAATGCTGTTGATTTTTGAGTGTTCACCTTGTATCCAGTTACATTACTGAATTTGGTTATTACTTCTAGAAGCCTTCTCATGGGTTTTTGGGGGTCTTCTATGTAGAGTATCATATCATATGCAAATAATGATAATTTCACTTCTTCCCTGCCTGTGCTTATTCTGTTTATTTCTTTCTCTTGTCTAATTGCTCCGGCTAATATTTCCAAAACTATGTTGAATAGGAGTGGGGATAATGAACATTCTTGTCTTGCTCCTGATTTTAGGTTGAAAGTTTTCAGTTTTTGCCCATTTAGTAAGTTGTTTGCTGTTGGTTTATGATATATGGCTTTTATCAGGTTGAGGTAGAGATGATCTATTCTGATTTTCGGTAGGGTTTTTATCATGAATGGGTGTTGGATTTTGTCAAAAGCTTTTTCTGCATCTATTGAGATGATCGTGTGGTTCTTGTTCTTGGCCCTGTTGATAAGGTGTATTACATGTATTGATTTGCATATGTTGAACCATCCCTGCATTCATGGCATGAATCCCACTTGATCATGATGTACAATCTTTCTGATAACTTGCTGTATTCTATTTGCCAGTATGTTTTTGAGGATTTTTGCATCTATGTTCATTAGGGAGACTGGTCTGTAATTTTTTTGTTGTTGTTGTTGGGTCTTTCTCTGGTTTTGGTGTTAGGGTAATAATTGTTTCCAGGAATGTGTTAGGGAGACTTGCTTCCCTTTCAATTTCATTGAAGAGTTTGAGTAGTGTTGACATTGTCTTCCCTCAATTTCTTGTAGAATTCTGCAGTGAATCCATCAGGGCTCTGGCTTTTCTTTGTTGGTAGGGTCCTAATTACATTTTCAATTTCATTAGCTGAAATTGGGTTATCCTTCAGCTTTACATCTTCTTGATTCAGGTTTGGTAATTCATAGGTTTCCAGGAATCTGACCATTTCTTCCATGTTATCGAATCTATGTGAGTAAAGGTTTTTGAAGTGGGTTTTGATGAACTTGTATATTTCCACAGGGTCTGTAGTGATTTCACCCTTTTCATTTCTTATTGCATGAATCTGAGTTTTTTCCTTCCTCTTCTTGGTAAGGTTGGCTAGGGGCTTATCAATTTTATTTACTCTTTCAAAGAACCAACTCTTCTATTCATTAATTCTTTGTGTTGTTTTCTTAGTTTCAATTGCATTAATTTCTCCTGTAATCTTAATAATTTCCTCCCTTCTTTGGACTTTGGACTTGACTTGCTCTTCTTTTTCTAGAAGTTTGAGGTACAGCATTAGGTTGTTTATGTGTGTTCTTTCCATTTTTCTGATATGAGAGTTTAGTGCTATAAACTTCCCTCTGAGGACTGCTTTCACTGTGTCCCACAGATTCCGGTAATTTGTATTTGCATTTTCATTCAATTTTAGATATTGTTTAATTTCTTCTTTAACTTCTTCTGTGACCCATTTGTTATTTAGGAGAGTATTGTTTAATTTCCATGTGTTTATGGGAATCTTGTAGGTTCTTTTTTCATTCATTTCCAATTTTACTGCGCTATGGTCAGATAATATGCATGGAGTTATTTCAATTCCTTTGCATTTACTTAAGCATGTTTTGTGTATCAGTATATGATCTATTTTAGAGAATGAGCCATGTGCAGCTGAGAAGAATGTGTATTCTGATGTTGATGGGTGGGATACTCGGTACACATTTACTAGGTCCATTTGTTCACAAGTTTGATTCAGTTATATTATTTCTTTGCTGATTTTTTGTTTGGTTGATCTTTCTCTCTCTGACAGTGGGGTGTTAAGGTCCCCGGTTATAACTGTGTTATTGCTTATTTGGTTTTTCATGTCTATTAAGAATTCTCTTACATAGTTGGGTGCTCCCATATTCAGTGCATATATATTTATGATTGTAATCACTTCCTCTTGAAGTTTTCCCCTAACAAGTATGTAGTGACCTTCTTTATCTCTTTTGATCATTCTCGGTTTGAAGTTTGCATTGTCTGCAAAGAGAATAGCTACTCCTGCTTTTCTCTGGGTTCCTGTTGCGTGGAGTATTGTTTTCAAGCCTTTGATTTTTAGTCTGTGAATTTCCTTTTGTGTGAAATGTGTTTCTTGTACACAGCAGATTGTTGGGTTTTGTTTCTTAACCCAGTCTGCTAGTTTGTTTCTTTTTATTGGTGAGTTGAGACCATTTACATTGATTGATATAACTGATATGTACTGACTCATCCCTGTCATGTTATCTTTCTTTTTTTGGTTTTCTACATTTTCTGTTTAATTATTTGCCCTGCTTAGTGGTTTCCTTTTCTTGTTGTTCTTAAGATTGTGGCTATCTTTGTCTCTTTCTAGAGTGTCTTTCAGTACTCTTTGAAGTGTTGATTTGGTGGCCATAAATTTCTTGTTTTTCTTTGTCCTGACAATATCTTATCCATCAGTTTTTAAGGATAGTTTTGCAGGTTACATCAATCTGTGTTGAAAATTTTTTTCTTTCAGGACTTGAAATACTTCATTCCAAGCCCTTCTTGACTTAAAAGTTTGTGTTGAGAAGTCTGCTGTTATTCTGATAGGTTTTCCTTCACAGGTGATCTGTTTCTTTTCTCTGACAGCTTTTAGTATTTTGTTCTTTTGCTGTGTTTCTGATACCCTTATTATTATATGTGTGGGTGAAGATTTATTTTTGTTATGGTTAATTGCGGTTCTGTATGGCTCAATTACCTGTATTTCAGATTCTCTTCCCATGTTTGGAAAGTTTTCTTCTATTATTTCTGTGAATAGTCTTCCCAGGTTATTAGTATTGACCCCTGCTTTTTCATTGATGCCTATTAATCTTATGTTATTTCTCTTGGCATTGTCTTGCAGCTGTTGAATTGTTGTTTCTTGGTTTCTTCCTATTTTTAAGAGATCTTTTCTTTCGTGGTCATGATCTCCCATGTTGTCTTCAAGATCTGAGAATGTATCTTCAGCTTCATTCAACCGGTTCTTCAAACTTTCTATGGAATTTTTCATTTCCTGCAATTCTGTTTGCATCTGTTTCATGCATTGTGTTTGTGTTTTATATTGTTCACTCAAAGTTTTGATCATTTTCTTAAGTTCTTCTATTTTTTTATCTTGCTCTTCTTTAGATACACACATTTCTTTAATAATGATTCTCATTTTATTTTTTAGCTGAAAGAATATTTCCGATTAGAATTTCTCTATAGCTTCATGGAGCTGTTTCTTTACTGCATTTGCTATCATTTCAAGAATTTCAGTTGTGTGACTCCCAGTGTCTTCTGTTTCAGTGTCTCTTGGGTTTGTTCTCAGTGTTCTGAGGGACTGAGACTGCCTCTTGGTCTTTTGTTTTGTCATTTTCTTCTAGAACCTATGTGGCTCTTCATCCTGCTAGGCTGGCCAGGCGTTCCCCTGGCTGGTTGCACTGAGTCTTGGGAGCCGGTAGAGGTGGATCTTGTATGCAACAAGTGTGGGCGGCCTCCTGGGGTGTGTGGGTGGAGCTTCTGCCTTACTGCATGGGGGCCAAGGCCTCCTGGTCCCAGGGAGCTAGGCAGAGTGTATCCCTGAGTGTGGCACCACCCGGACCCTGAGTATGACTGCAAGGAGTTCAGAGCTTCTGGTGTGCCAGGTAAGCCTGGGTGAGTCCTAGGCCTACAGTGCCTGGGTCTTACTCCTGGCTTGGCAGGCCTGCAAGCTCTAGGACCTGGCACGTGGGCTGTTCCACTGAAGTTTTTAGCTTGCACACACTCTGTGCTCTGGTCAGTGGAGCCCAAGCTTTCCAATGTCCTGCACCTGTGGTGGTCAGTCCCTGATGAACAGCTTTGGGGTCCTGGGCTGGGCTGGGCTCAGTGTCTCTGTGTTTGGCAAGACTGGTTGGGCATTCCCCTGGTGGGTTGCACTGAGTCGTGGGACCCAGTTGAGCTGGATCCTGCGAACAGCAAGTGAGGGTGGCCTTCTGGGGTGTGCGGGTGGAGCCTCTGCTTTACTGGGTGGGGGCCAAGGCCTCCCAGTCCCAGGCAGCTAGGCAGAGTGTATCCCAGAGTCTGGTTCCACCCAGACCCTGAGTCTGGCTGCAAGGCGTTCAGCATTTCTGGTGTGCCAGGCAAGCCTTGTCGAGTCCCAGGCCTACAGTCTGTACCTGTACATGACACCTTTTGACTCCTCTTTTTCCCCAATCACCTCTCCTCCCTTCTTCAACTCCTCTTCCCTTCCCCACTAAAAAGTGAAATGAGAATAATTATTAAAGAAATGCTGTGTGTATCTAAAGAAGAGCAAGATAAAAAAATAGAAGAACTTAAGAAAATGATCAAAACCGTGAATGAACAATATAAGACACAAACAGAATGCATGAAACAGATGCAAAAGGAAGTGCAGGAAATGAAAAACTACATGGAAAGTTTGAAAAACTGCTTGAATGAAGCTGAAGATACATTCTCAGATCTTGAAGACACCATGGGAGCTCATGGCCACGAAAGAAAAAATCTCTTAAAAATAACAAGAAACCAAGAAAAAAACAATAAAACAGTTGCAAGATGATGCCAAGAGAAATAACATGAGATTAGTAGGCATCAATTAAAAAGCAGGGGTCAATACTAATGAGCTGAGAAGAGTATTTGCAGAAATAATAGCAGAAATTTTTCTAAGAATGGAAAGAGAATCTGATATACAGCTAAGTGTGGCATACAGAACCCCAATTAAACATAACCAAAATAAACCTTCACCCAGACATATAATGATTAGGTTATCAGAAGTACAGCACAAGAAAAATATACTAAAAGCTGTCAGAGAAAAGAAACAGATCACCTATGAAGGAATGCCTATCAGAATCATGGCAGACTTCTCAACATAAACCTTTAAGTCAAGAATGGCTTGGAGTGAAGTATTTCAAATCCTGAAAGAAAACAACTTTCAACCCAGATTGATGTAACCTGCAAAACTATCCTTAAAAATTGATGGATAAATAAGATTCTTCCATGCCAAGAATAGCTGAAGAAACCTATGGCCACCAAACCAACACTACAAAGAGTACTGAAAGACACTCTAGAAAGAGACAAATAAAGCCGCAATCTTAAGAAAAACAACAAAAGGAAACCAGTAAGCCAGGAAAATAATTAAATGGAAAACGTAGAAAACCAACAACAAAAAGATATCATGACAGGGATCAGTCAGTACTTATCAGTTATATCAATCAATGAAAATGCTCTCAACTTACCAATAAAAAGAAACAGACTAGCAGAGTGGGTTAACAAACAAAACGCAACAATAAGCTGTGTACAAGAAACGTTTAATTCAAAAGGAAATTCACAGACTAAAAATAAATGACTGGAAAATAATACTCCATGCAACAGGAACCCAGAAAAAAGAGGGCATAGCTATTATGTTTGCAGACAATGCAAACTTCAAACCAAAAATGATCAAAAGAGATAAAGAAGGTCACTACATACTTGTTAGGGGAAAACTTCAAGAGGAAGAGATTACAATCATAAATATATATGCACTGAATATAGGAGCACCCAGACATGTAAGAGAATTCTTATTAGACATGAAAAACCAAATAAACAATAATACAGTTATAACAGATAGAGTGTCACAGAGAGACAGATCAACCAAACAAAAAATCAGCAAAGAACAGAACTGAATCAAACTTGTGAACAAATGGACATAGTAGATGTGTAGCGAGTATTCCACCCATCAACAGCAGAATACATATTCTTCCCAGCTGCACATGGCTCATTCTCTAAAACAGATCATATACTGCTACACAAAACATCCTTAAGTAAATGCAAAGGAACTGAAATAATTCCATGCATATTATCTGACCATAACATAGTAAAACTGGAAATGAATGACAAAAAAGCCTACAATATCCCCATAAACACATGAAAATTAAATAATACTCTCCTAAATAACAAATGGGTCACAGAAGAAGTTAAAGAAGAAATTAAATAATATCTACAACTGAGTGAAAATGCAAATACAAATTACCGGAACCTGTGGGACACAATGAAAGCAGTCCTCAGAGGGAAATTTATAGCACTAAACCCCCACATCAGAAAAATGCAAATTACACACATAAACAACCTAATGCTGCACCTCAAACTTCTAGAAAAAGAAGAGCAAGTCAAGTCCAAAGCCCAAAGAAGGGAGGAAATTATTAAGATTACAGCAGAAATTAATGCAATTGAAACTAAGAAAACAATACAAAGAATTAATGAATAGAAGAGTTGGTTCTTTGAAAGAGTGAATAAAATTGATAAACCCTTAGCCAACCTTATGAAGAAGAGGAAAGAAAAAACTGATTCATGCAATAAGAAATGAAAAGGGTGAAATCACTATAGACCCGGAGGAACTACAGAAGATCATCAACACCTACTTTGAAAACCTTTACTCACATAGATTCGATAACGCAGAAGAAATGGACAGATTCCTAGAAACCTATGAATTACCAAAGCTGAGTCAAGAAGATGTAAAACAGTTGAATAACGCAATTTCAGCTAATGAAACTGAAAATGTAATTTGGACACTACCAACGAAAAAAAGCCCGGGCCCTGATGGATTCACTGCTGAATTCTACAAAAATTTAGGGAAGACTTAATGCCAACACTCCTCAAAGTCTTCAATGAAATTGACAGGGAAGTCAGTCTTCCTAACTCATTCCTGGAAACAAGTATTACCCTAATACCAAAACCAGACAAAGACCCAACCAAAAAGAAAAATACAGGCCAATCTTCCTAACGAACATAGATACAAAATTCCTCAATAAAATACTGGCAAATAGAATACAGAAAGCTATCAAAAAGATTATACTCCATGATAAGGTGGGATTCATCCCAGGAATGCAAGGATGGTTCAGCATACGCAAATCAATAAATATAGCACAACAGGGCCAAGGACAACACGATCATCTCAATAGATGCAGAAAAAGATTTTGACATAATCCAACACACATTCATGATGAAAACCCTACAGAAAATTGAAATAGATGGTCTACCTCAACCTGATAAAATCATATATCATAAAGAAATGGCTAACATCTGACTAAATTGACAAAAACTGAAAACTTTCAACCTAAAATCAGAAACAAGACAAGGATGTCCATTATCACCACTCCTACTCAATATAGTTCTGGAAATACTAGTCAGAGCAATTAGACAAGGGAAAGAAATAAAGGAAATAAGGATAGGAAAGGAAGAAGTAAAATTATCATTATTTGAAGATGACACAATAGTCTACATAGAAGACCCCAAAAATCCATTGAAAGACTTCTGGAAGTAATAATCAAATTTAGCAATGTTACTGGAAACAAATTAAGCACTCAAAAATCAGTAGCATTACTGTACACAAACAACAAAGTCACTGACAGAGAAATAAGGGAAACCTCACCCTTCACTATAACATCAAAAATAATGAAATACTTATGAATCAGTCTAACAAAGGAAGTAAAAGATCTATACAGTGAAAATTACATTTCTTTAAAGAAGGAAACGGAAATAATTCAGACAATGGAAAGATATTCCCTGTTCATGGATAGGAAGAGTGACCATCGTGAAAATGGCCATTCTCCCAAAATTATTATGCAGATTTAATGCAATCCCAATCAAAATACCACTTACTTACCTCACAGAGCTAGAGAAAGCATTCCTGAGATTCATCTGGAACCAGAAAAGACCTAGAATAACAGAGGCAATTCTGGGCCACAAAGATAAGGCATAGGCATCACAATCCCTGACTTGAAACTATACTACAAAGCTACTGTGATAAAATCAGCATTTTACTGCAATCAAAACAGACCTGCAGATCCATGAAACAGATTAGTAGATACAGCCACAAATACAAACACTCTTAGCTACCTCATGTTTGACAAAGGTGCCAAACATGTACATTGGAAGAAAGATAGCCTCTTTAACAAATGGTGCTGGAAAAACTTGCTTTGTATATGCTGTAAACTAAAACTAGATCCATGTCTATCACCATGCACTAAAATAAAGTCAAAATGGATCAAAGACCTGAATATTAAAATAGAGGCCCTAAACTTACTAGGAGACAAAGTAGGTAAAAATCTTGATGACAGAGGAGTAGGCAGAGTTTTCATGAACAAAAATCAGACTGCATGGGAAACCCTTCCCAGAATCAACAACTGGGATCTCATCTTACTAAAATGTTTTTGCATATCAAAGGAAATCTCCAACAGAGTGAAAAAACCCATGAACTGGGAAAGTATGTTAGCCAGTTGTCCATCAGACAAAGGACTTCTATCAAAAATATATAGAGAATTAAAAGAAATCAGGCCCCTAAAATTCAAGGACCCAATCCAAAAATGGGCATCTGAGATAAATACACACTTCTCAGAGAAAGAAATACAAATGGCAAATAAATACATGAAAAAATGTTTAACATCCATTTTCATTCGGGAAATGCAAATTAAAACAACACTGAGATTCCATCTCACACCAGAAAGAATGGCCAAGTTTAAGAAATCATCCAACAACAAATGCTGGAGGGGCCATAGGGAAAAAAGGAATTCTTCTCCACTGTTGGTGGGAGTGTAGACTGGTGCAACCACTGTGGAAGTCAGTGTGGAGATTCCTGAAGAAGCTAGGATTAGAGATCCCATTCAACCCAGCTATCCCACTTCTGGGCATTTTCACAGAAGAATTGAAAACATCATACCACAGTGATATCTGTGCACCCATGTTTATAGCAACACAATTTGTAATAACCAGATCTTGGAAACAACCCAAGTGCCCATCAATCAAAGAATGGGTGAAAAGATGTATTTTGATACAATGGAGTACTACTCAGCTATCAAGAAAGATTGCACTGAAACTTTTATAAGTAAATGGACACGACTTGAGACCATACTCATAAGTGAGATAAATCAAATCCACATGTGTAAATACCGTATTGTCTTCCTAGTGTAAGAAACTGAAAAAGTGTATATGATCCAAAATCTAAAATAAATAGTATGTAAGGGTAAAAAATTGCTCAAATAGCAAAAGTAATTGGGAAGGGAAAAGGGGAAAGAGGGAAGGGAAAAGGAAAAAGATATAAATCTGTATATATGTATATGTACGATAACTAAAACAAATATACTGCTGAATGTATTAGTTATTGAGAAAGAATGGTTAATACTCATATGATTAGATCAATTTTACATGTCTGTATCTGTTAATGTAAACAATCATTTTGAGAGTAATGATATGCAATACTGCAACCATTGTGAAGTTTTTATCATCCTGTTTTGTATCCCTATAATGCTACTGTTGTACATTTGCTCTAGTTGGTTATTTATCGCTTTTGCTTTTCATCACCCTTATATGTTTCTTTTTCCTCTTAAATAAATAAATAATAAATAAATAAATAAATAATTTTGGGAGGCCTGATTTTTTTCAATTCTTTGTATGTTTGAGATATAAGCCCTTTGTCTGAAGGACAACTGGCTAATATTTTCCCACTCTGTGGGTTGTCTTTTCACTATGTTGATTATTTTTTGCTGTGCAAATGGATTTTAATAAGATGAAATCCCAGTTATTGATTCATTGCATTATTTTTTGTGAGATTGGGGTTTTCTTCATGATATTCTTGCCTACACCTATGTCTGCAAGAGTTCTGCCTATTCTCTCCTCCAGCAGATTTAGTGTTTGTGTTTTAATATTCAGATATTTGATCCATTTAACTTGAGTTCATGGTGTTAGACATAGGGCTAGTTTTATTCTTTGACAGATGTAAAGCCAGCACCATTTATTAAAAAGCCTATGTTTCTTCTGGTGAGTGTGTTTGACTCACTTGTCAAAGATAAGGTGGCTGATTTTGCTTGTTTCTCACTCTTCTAATCTGTTTCATTGACCATCTGGTCTGTTGTTTTGTTTTGTTTTATTTTACTTGTACTATGTTCATCACAGTAGTTTTGTTGTATCATTTGAAGTTATGGATTAGGATGCCCCCTGCCTTGCCTTTGTTGCCAAGAATTGTTATTGCTATTCTAGGTCTCTTGTGGTTCCAAATGAATTTTAGAAATATTTTCTCTAGTTCTCTGAGGTATGCTAATGATATTTTGCTCGGGATTGCATTAAATATGTAAAACAATTTTGGGAATATAGTCATTATTACTATGTTGGCTCTTCCTTTGTGATATCTTTCTATTTTCTGATACCTTGTTTAATTTCCTTTCTCAGAGTACTGTGTTTTTCATTGTATAGATCATTTACTTCTTTGTTAGGTTTATTCCTAAGTATTTTGATTTTTTGGGAAGGTATTGTGAAGGATGTGGTTTCACTAATTGCTTTCTCAGTGAATTTTTTGTTTGCGTACAGGATTCCTACTGATTTTTTCAGTGTCAATTTCTTATCCAGCTACACTGTTGAATTTAATTATTAAATTTATGTCTTTGGTAGAGTTTTTGGTGTCTTCTATAATGTCTTCTAATGATTATGCAACTTCTTCCTCTCTTATTCTTATTCTTTTTATTTCTTTCTCTTGTCTAATTGCTCTGGCTAGTATTTGCAGAATTATATTGAACAGGATTGCTGATAGTGAACATTTTTGCCTTTTTCCTGATCTCAGAGTGAAAATTTTTAGTTTTTCAACATTTATTATGATGCTGGCTATTGTTTTGTCATAGATGGCTTTTATCAGAGTGAGGCAAAGACCATCTATTGAAATTTATTTGTAGAGTTTTTATCATGAACAGGTGCTGGACTTTGTCAAATGCTTTTACTGTGTCTATTGATATTATCGTATGACATCTGTCTCTGCCTCTGTTAATACGGTGAATTACATTTAATCATTTGCATTTGTTGAACCATTCCTGCATTGCTGGGATGAGTTCCACCTGGTCATGTTGACTTCTTGATGATTTACTGCATCCTGCTTGTCAGTATCCTATTATGGGTTTTTTCATCCATGTTCATCAGTGAGATTGGACTGTAGTTTTCTTTTTTGGTTGAGTCCTTGTCCGGTTTAGGTATCAGGGTAATATTTGCTTCCAGGAATGATGTCAGAAGTATTGCTTTCCTTTCAATTTCATTAAAGTGTTTCAGCATAAGTGGCACTAGGTCATCTCTAAATTTCTTGTAGAATTCAACTGTGAATCCATCAGAGATTGGGATTTCCTTTGTTGGTAATTTTTAAATTACATTTTAATTTCATTGACTGATATTGGATTATTTAGAATTTTTATGTCTTCTTGATTCAGTTTTGACAGTTCATATGTGTCCAGGAATCTGTCCATTTCTTCTCTTTTCCATCTTAGTAAAGTAGAAGTTTTTGTAGTAGGTATTGATGATCTTATGGATTTCCACAATATCCGTTGTGATTTCATCCTTTTCATTTCTAATTGTGTGAATATGAGTCTTTTTTTCCTCTTTTTAATAAGGTTGGGTAGGAGTTTATCAATCTTATTTAATCTTTGAAAAAAACATTTCATACATTGATTCCTTGTATTGTTTTCTTGAACTCAGTTGCATTAATTTCTGCTCTGATCTTTATAATTTTCTCCCTCATCTGAGCTTTGGGCTTGATTTATTCTTCCTTTTCTAGGAGTTTGTTTATTAAATTGTTTATTTGTGCTCCTTCTCTTTTCCTCATGTGATAATTCACCACTGTAAATTTTCCTTATACAATTGCTTTCATTGCCTCCCATAAATTCCAGTATACCATATCAGCATTGTCATTTAATTGTAGATAAGGTTGAATTTCTTCCTTAATTTCTTATGTGACACACTGATTAATTAGGAAGGTTTTGTTTAATTTCCGTGTGTTTGTGAAGCATTTGTGGTTTCTTTTCTTATTTACTTCCAATTTCATTGCACGATGGTCAGATAATATATATGGGGTAATTTCAATTACTCTGCATTTACTTAAGCATGATCTATGGGCTGCTATGTAGCCTATTTTGGGGACTGTACCATGTGCAGCTGAGAAGAATGTGTATTCTGATGTTGTGGGGCAGAACACTCTGCAGACATCCAGTAAGTCCATTTGTATAACAGGTTTGTTTTAATTCTGATATCTTTGTTGATTTTTTTTATCTAGTTAGTCTATCTAATTTTGAGAGTGGGGTATTAAGGTCCCCCATTACAATTGTGCTAGTGCTTATTTGATTTTTTCTTGTGTATTAATATTTGTTTTATATCATTAGGTACTCCCATATTTGGCATATATATATTTATGGTCATTATCTCTTCCTCCGGAAGCTTTTTCCTGACACCTATGTAGTGACCTTTTTTTTAGGTCTTTTGATCATTCTTGGTTTGAAGTCACTGTGTCTGCAAACTTAACAGCTACCCCTGCTTTTTTGTGGGTTCCCATTGCATGAAGTATTGTTTTTCATCCTTTAACTTTCAGTCTATGGATTTCTTTTTGAGTTAAAAGTGTTTCTTATGTACAGCATATTGTTGAGTCTTGTTTCTTCACTTATTCTGTCAGTCTGCTTCTTTTGATTGGTGAATTGAGGCCATTTGCATTGATGATTATAAGTGATACAGTGGCTTATCTTTATCATGTTATTTTTCTCCTCTTTTTTCCCTGATTTTATCCTCTGCTTAATTTCTTGCCCTACTTAGTGATTTCTTTCTGTAGTTGTTCTTGGAATTGTGGTCATTTTTATCTCTGTCTAGAATGTTTTTCATTTCTCTTTGTAGGGTTGGTTTGGTGGTCATAAATTTCTTCAGTTGTTCTTCATCAGGGAAGTATCTTATTTATTCATCAATTTTGAAAGAGTTTGGCAGGGCACATCCATCTGGGTTGGAGATTCTTTTCTTTTAAGGCTTGAGATACCTCAGTCCAAGCCCTCC
Source organism: Dasyprocta punctata (assembly GCA_004363535.1). Lineage (NCBI taxonomy): Eukaryota > Metazoa > Chordata > Mammalia > Rodentia > Dasyproctidae > Dasyprocta > Dasyprocta punctata. The sequence continues at coordinate 6,461 of RJWM01027876.1, read as the reverse complement.
TTGATTTGGCAGTTTCCGTTAAGAAGTCTGCCTTGATTTGGATGGGCTTAACTTTGTAGATGATCTGTTTCTTTTCTCTAAACACTTTTAGTATTTTCTTCTTGTACTGAATTTCTGAAACATTGATTATGTTATTACTTTGTGCAGATTTATTTTTGTCATGGCTGTTGGTATTTCTATATGCTTCATCTATTTGTATGTCAATCTCTTTATCCATGTTTTGGAAGTTTTCTGCCTTTATTACTGTGAGGAGGTTTTTTTAATGGCATTTGCACTTTCTCCAGCTTTCTATTGAACCCCAAGCAGTCTTATGCTGTTCTTCTTTGCTTCATCTTGCAGCTTTTGATGATTTTTCATAGTCTCTTGGCCTTTTTAAGGTATCTTTCTTTTCATGGTCGCTAGCCACAATCCTGTATTCTGGATCTGATATTCTGTCCTGGCCTCTGTTAAATCTGTTGCATATACTTTTTTTGGCATATATTTTCAATGGAGTCTTTAATCTTTTGGATTTCTGCTTAGATCTGTTTCATGGATTCCATTTCTTTTCCATGTTGGACATTCCTGGCCTCCATCATTTTCCTAAGCTCTTCTATTGTTCAAACTGTGTCTACTGTAATAGCTTTTATTTCGATTGCCATTTTTTTTGTACCTGAGAGAGAATTTTTTCTATAGCCTTTTTCATTTGGTTTTTCACTTCTGTTGCTATCATTTCAGAAAGTTTCAGTACTAGACTTCCAATTTCCTCTATCTCATTATGCTCTGGGCTTGTATTTTGTGGACTGGGATTCTGGAGTTGCATTTTTCTTGTGTGCCTTGTCATTTTCTATTTTTTATTTTATTTTGTTTTCTGAGTTGATGCTTGCTGATTTCTTATGGTGGATAGCTTTATCGCTAGTATCAATGTTTCCTTAGGAAATACCTGTTCCTCAGGCATTTCTTCTTGATGTCAGTTGTTCTTTATGTGTATCTACCTTCCCAATTTATTAAGGATGAAAAGTTGCTATTTGGCTCAACACCCAGTCATTTGGCACTGGACTATGGTGATGATTATGGCCCTTATAATCATAGTGTTATCATACAAGGGAGAAAAACTGATTGTAACATGTATGACATTTTGGCTAAAATAGTACAGTTAGCAATAACAATAGCTTAAATTACAGCCTAGCTAGTGACAAACTATGGTAACTATTAACCTAAAACCTTTAACTATGGGAGGAAATTCTACAGTTGTATAACAAAATCCAACAAATACCAGAAATATGTATGCAATGATTTTCATAGAAGTGGAGTGATTTTACCCTGTTGTTGGGGCCAGGGGATTTTAAGAGGCATAAGGGACAAGACAGAGAGATGAATGAGGTCAAATATAGTAGAAGCAAGGCTGGAGGGCAAAGAATGATCACCCAGCTTTTAGGAAATTTGAGGTCACAGGAGAGAAAAAAGAGAGAGAAAGTGAAGGAGTATTGAAGTGAACTGGAAAGAGAAGAGACAATGTTTAATCACATGAAAATAACCTAAAATCAAGAGATAGTTGGGGAAAGAGAAAAAACATGAGTAGATGAAAACAAAAAGAAACATAAGACACTGAAATAGTGAAAAAAAGAAAGAAGAAAAAGAAGAAAAATAACCACAAAGAACAAAGCAAGCAAGCAAACAAACAAAACCCATCCAGTCAGAAAAGAGATAACTAATTAGACAAACAAAGAAAAATAAAAGTAATAAAATTTCTGTGGTATTCACAGTTCTGTACTAGTTTGCAAGTCATATCGGAGAAAAGTGCTGTGTACTACTGCCAAGTTTGCAGTGGGATTTGTGCTGGGTCTGGAGCTGATCTTGGCCTCTAGATGTGGGGCCTGAGACTGGTCTTTTGTTGCTCTTTGATACAAATGGTGGTCCCACTCAGTTCCATTCTGTATGACTGTGTACTGGAGCAGAATGCTGCTTTGCCTAACTCACCAACTGCTGGCTCCTCACTGATGCTTCAGAATTTTCCTCCTGCTTGAGCCTGCATTTGTACTCGTGCCAAGGCTGCTCTTACTGGTCCAACCTGGGTTAGCCTGTGTGCCCCTGCTAGGGTCTAGTCTTACATTTCCTGCCTGCAGGCATGTGAACCTCCTCTAGGGTCTGGTCTCAAAGATATACATTTGAATTCATTTTAATCACTGCATGTGTTTTTTTATTTACTAAACAGTCTCCTGTTTGTTTCTTAGTAGTCTACATTGCCTGTGGGAATAACCCTGGAGTACTAATTTAATTTCCTAGAGGGGACATGAGAGAGCTTAGATTAATTATCTGCTCCTTATGACTACAAATATTTAGGAAATTTTTTGGGGTAGTGAAGCATTAGACTCAAATGAACTCTCTAACAGATGAACCGCTACCTGGTCTACAAAAAATTTTATGATTAATGTGTGCCAGTAGAGTATTTTTCCTCAATTTGGCATTCAAGCTTTATGGGATAAAGTCATGATTGAAAATGTGTCAAGACAGATACATTATTAAAAGACCTCATATATAGTCTTTATATACATATGAGACATAACCCCCTTTAAATAGAGTAAAGGGCACAGGGAAAGGAGGAGGGGAGGGGTTAGGGAAGGAGATTTTTAAAAAACAAGCTGTATTATGTACAAGTACCAACTTCCCAAGATGATTGTATAATGTGTGTACTGCAAATGCACAAATAAAATAAAATTAAAAAGGAAAAATTGATGTGACATGTGAGTCAACCAAGGTGTTTTCTTTAATTAACATTGATTGGGTTATAGAGTGAAAGACAATCTCATTTAAGGGTCTATTTTCTGAACAAGAATTTGAAAAGAAGTTAAGGAGACTATTACAGCTATCAATTGAGCTGGTTATCTGTAACCTTTAAATGACATGAAAAATTTTTCAATGCCTTTTCTAAGAAGGAAGCCTGTATATTTTTAAAAGCACAATGTATGTTTTTGTTACTGTTGGTGATGTCTGTAACTTCAATGAGAATAAAGAAGCCTTGTATTGTAACCTTACTTAATGTAGAGACATGTGTGATTGCAACTTATACTGTATTTTGGGTAGTTCTGAGGTATAAAATTCCAGAGATCTTTACTCTGAAGGGGAGTACTCTTAGACAATGACCCAAATATCTGTAACAAATGGGAATGTGAAAACATTTGTTGGTTAGAGCATCCAGTGCTAAACTAACCACCAAAAATATGGTCAGTTTTGCCAACACTGGGTTCTCATCCTTTATGAATGACACCTTTGTTAGAGGTAGAATGCAGAAACATTCCACTGAGCTCCATCATTTATGGTGGTGGTATTGCCATCTCTACAGTCTATGAACTCCCATTTCTGTTTACTTAATTCTAAGTGATTTTCGAGGTATCCAAGGGATCTGAGGGAGTAGTGACATAATCCAGGATCATAGCACCTGGTAAGGGACTGAGAATAGCAGAGGATCTCCCTTCCTGTAGATGAAGTATGCCAGAGGTTTCTAGATTAGACTCCATCCTTTATTAAGGAGGCTTTGGTAGTGATATGGAGCTTGTGGAATGTTGTTTCCATGACTAACAGTATAATGGGCCAATAGGTATGGAGGGTTACAGGATCATGATCTGTGAAAGTATCTATTTCCACAATAACTCTGTATGTATCCAACAATTCTTGTTTTAAAAACATATAACATGGGACCCAGGACAGCAGTTCTTTCACCAGAAGGCCTTTAACAACTTATGGCCATTAAAATTGGTTCATAAACTTTAGAAGTCATGAATTTTGAAAAGCCTCTAGAAAGAAGGCATCTCCCAAGACACTATGGAAATATTTACTGATTTTAATTTGGCTAGACTATAGGACCCTTTTGTGGAGGGCCCCCACTTACAGTGGATTGACTGAAACAGTGACATCAGTGTGGTGAAATAAAATTTAAAAGTGAAGAACAAATGAAAAGCTATGTTGTGTTCCTTTGGAGTTGGAGGCAAACTGCAGTTCAGTTTTTTTCTGTTAGTTCATCAAAAACAACAGCTTGTGTTTTCGTTGTTTGATCTTTTTTTCATGCCTAGATCTTGTACTCTGAACAACTACTTTTAAGATAACAATATGCAATATTTTAACCAGTGTTAATTTCCTATTTTTTTGAAATTCTGTATCATTTTTATCCTTGCTTTTGTCTTTTAAAACTTAAAAAATAGGAACTGAATAGAACATGGCCAAGTCTGTAATTTCAAATTATTTACACATTATTACTTGAGTGGAATTAATAATTTTAATGATATTGGGTTGTAGTAGACATACAGCATAGGACCAGCAGTGCAATGTTGTAGCAATCTACCATATAGTATTATTTTTTCTTGTTTCAAGAATGTGAAAAACTGAACAATTTAAAGGAGAAATAGTAGGAATAATTACCCCTTTAGGTTTTGTATACTAAGTTTTAATCTCTGGAATGCCCTATTTTTGTGACATGTAGTAAGTGTACATATTAATGGAGTACAGTGTATGCAATGTAAAATGACCAATCTGTAGTAAAAAGCATTTCCATCTGTATTTTATTTCTTTGGTATAGAACCTACAAACTCCTCTCCCAATCTTTTATAAAATATATGATAAAATGTGAGTAAAACCTCAATGTGCTGTAGAATATTGCAATTTATTCCTTATATATAACTATATTCTGGTACTCATTATTGAACCTCCTTCTATCTATATCCCCCACCTTTCATAATTTCTAGGTATCACTATTACACAAACTGCTTCTATGAAATCAACTTTTTAAACATTCATATATGGAAGAAAACATGTGGTATTTATCTTTCTGCACCTGACTTATTTAACTTAACATTATGCCCTCCAGTTCCGTGCATGGGGCCTCTAATGACAAGATTTTATTTTCTTTATGGCTATTGTGCATATATACCACATTTTATTTATTCATTTATTTGTTGATAGACACCTAAGTTGATTTCATACCTGATCTCACTACTTTTATGTATGGACCTCAAAGGATAATAGCTGTATCATGTAATAGTTCTGCTTTCCATTTTTTGAGGAACTTCCATACTGTTTTCTGTAATACCCCATGATGAATGTGATTATTATGTACTGCAAAGCTGTACTACTATAAAGAAATTCTGGAAAGGGCATAATAGCTGTGATAGATTCTGTCTCTAATCTCTGCAAGACTTGTTGGTACATGTTAAAGAGGGAAGCTGATGCCTGTGGATAGGGTAACTTGGGTTCACCAACTTACTTGATGGACACACACATGGTAAAAATGGTTAGGGATAAAAAAATGACTTTAAAAAAATACCCACCCACCTAGAGACATAAGCCATTCTAAAAGATTTTGTTAAAAAATAAAATAATACAAATACAAAACAATAAAAACACAGTAATAAAAATGTAAATAAATAAGTTATAAATTATAGTATATATATACTATAATTTATATAGTATATATATATAGTATTAAAATAACTTTGCAATTTGATCCAAATGGACATCCAAAATTTACTGAGACTTGTATAACAAACATAAAAATAAAAGAGGGAACTGATAGGCTTTTCTACCCCTACAGTATAGGATTTAAATTAATTTTAACATTTTGCTAAAATGCATCAATTGATACAACTTTGTGTATTTAATCACAGCTAGGTTTCAAGTTATAGCTAGATTTGGACATCTCACTAAATTTAAATGGTGTAACTCCTCTATTTTAAGAAAATAGTGAAACACAATATAAAAGAAAACAAGGTATGCTTCACTTTAACTGGAACCTTGCCTACATGTCCCATTATTATAGTACCATTGCGCTAAATGTCCCGCAGTGTTCTTATATATTTAAATAATATGTGTAATAAATTAAATGAAGTATATGATATTTACAAATTCACTGAATAAAATGAGTTCTCATTTATCTCCTGTTATAGTTTATATCACTCAAGGAAAGTTAAACATACAGAGAAGTGAGAACTCTTATACTGTAGGTTGGGATATAAATTAATATAGCCATGCCAACATTCCTCAAACTCTTCAATGAAATTGAAAGCGAAGCAATTCTCCCAAACTCATTCCTGGAAGCAAGCATTACTGTTGTAGTCAGGGGTTACAGGGAGAACAACTACATACAGGACACAGGGTTTGTAATACTGTTTTATAATAATCACCCAAAGTTAAACACGAGATGGTGCAGGAAGATCTGTCCACAACACTAAGACCCAGGATAGCCGAGGGCCTGGATCCCACAGCAACATCATGCAAGAGTCCCACTAGAGACCCGAATGCATGACAATGCCTCCCACAGTACCAACTGGGAACCTAAGAGCCCCCAATAAGGGCTCACACCAGTTTATTTACGGTTCTGTGCTGGGAAGGCCACAGGTCAGTGGTGGAACTAGAAAGTCTATGCCAGCAGGGTGAAGGAGCCGTGCAGTGGGTTGAGGGTTCTACGTAGGAGCCGAGAAGTCACGCTCAAAAGA
>RJWM01027875.1:0-26292 GCA_004363535.1 Dasyprocta punctata | reverse complement strand
CAACCATCTACAGTACTAAACCTACAATTTTACAGTATTGGATATGTTGTTGTTGTTTGCTGATCTCTTTAGTTTTCTGTTTCTTTTATGTATGATCATACTTTTATGCTTTATTGGTTTCACTCTGAACTATTTCACTTGGTTATATTAGATCTGATGTTATGGGTAGTTATTTCAATGATAACAAGAGGTACTCTAAAGGGAAAAGAAGGAAGGAAGAGAAAAGGAAAAAGACATAAATTTATAAATATTCATAAATAAGACAGTTAAAAAAAACCGTATTGCTAAGTACAATAGCTATTGAAAAAGAAAAGTTAATATACCTGAATTGATGAATCTTACATGTCTATATCTGTCAATATCCCCAACCCCTAGGAAGGCAATGATACGCAATATTGTAACTACTGCCAAACTTCAACCACCTCAGTGTGTAAACCTACAATGTTATCGTATCAGATCTGTTGTTGTTTGTCTGTCTTTTTTGACTTTTATTTCTAGCTTCTGTATCTATTTTCTCTTAAAAAAAATAAACATATACACAGACATATAATAATCAAGATCCCACAAATTCAGCAGAAGGCAATATTAAAAGCTCTAAGAGAAAAGAAACATTGTCTATGAAGGCAAGTCCATCAGAATCACAGTGGGCTTCTCAACACAAACCCTCAAATCAAGAAGAGATTGGAGAGAAGTATTTCAAGTTCTAAAAGAAAACAACTTTCAACACATACTGATGTACTCTGTAAACGTGTTTCAAGATCAATGGAGAATAGACACTTCCATGACAAAGAACAACTGAAGAAATTCATGACCACCAAACCAACCTACAAAGAGTACAAAAAGACACTGTAGAAAGTGATAAAAATGACCACAATTACAAGAACAACAACAGAAAGAACCACCAAGCTGGTCAAGCACAAAAACAGGGAGAAAAAGTAGGGAATCAACAACAGGAAGATAACATGACAAACATAAGTCAATACATATCAGTTATAGCTATCAAAGTAAGTGGCCTCAATTCACCAATAAAAAGAAAAAGACTGGCAGAATGGAAAAAATTCAACAATATTCTGTATGTGAGAAACACATTTAACTCAAAAGGAAATTCATAGACTGAAAGTCAAAGGATACAAAACAATATTCCACATGACAGGAACCCAGAAAAAAGCAGTGGTAGCTATTTTATTTGCAGATAATGCAAATTTCAAATTAAAAATGATCAAAAGCGATAAAAGTCACTACAAACTTGTCAGGGGGAAACTTCAGCAGTAGGAGATAACAATCATAATTCTGCATGCATCAAATACAGGAGCACCCAACTGTATAACCAAAAATTAATAGACATGAAAAATCAAATAAGCATAACATAATTATAACAGGGAAACTCAGCACTCCATTGTCACAAAGAGATAGATCAACTAGCCAAACACCAACAAATAACAGAACTGAACCAAACTTGTAAACAAATGGACACATTAGACGTGTACAGTGTTCCACCCAACATCATCAGAATACACATTCTTCTCAACTGCACATGGCCTGCTCTCTAAAACAGACCACATACTAGCCCACAGAACATGCTTAAGTAAATGCAAAGGTACTGAAATTATCCCATGCATATTATCTGAACATAGCACAATAAAATTACAAATTAGTGACAAAAGAAATCACAAAAACTTCATAAACACATGGAAATTAAATAACACCACCCTAAACAATGAGTCATAGAATAAATTAAAGAGTAAATTATACAATATCTACAGTGGAACAAAAATGCAAATACAACTTACTAGACCTTTTGTCCTTTGGGACACAAAGAAAGCAGTCCTCAGAGGGAAATTTATAGCAGTAAACTCTCACATCAAGAAAATACAATGAAGACAAATAACCTAATTGTGCATCTCAAGCTTCTAGGAAAAGAAGAGCAAGTCAAGCCCAAAGCCCAAAGAAAGGGGGAAATTATAAAGATCAGAGCAGAAATTAATACACTCGAGACTAAGAAACCAATACAAAGAATAAGTGAAGAGTTGGTTCTTTGAAAGAATAAGGCTGATATATTCCTTGCCAATCTTACCAAAAAGAGGGAAGAAAAACTCAAATTCATGTAATAAGAAATTAAAAAGGTGAAATCACTACAGATCCTGTAGAAATTCAGAAGATAATCAATATTTACTTTGAAAACCTATACACTCATAGGATGCAAACCACAGAAGAAATGAACAGATTCCTAGAAACAAATGAATTACCAAAACTGGATCAAAAAGATACAAAAATCCTGAATACTCCAATGTCAGCTAATGAAATTGAAAACCTAATTAAAAATTTACCAACAAAGAAAACTCAGGTCCTGATGGATTCACAGCTAAATTCTATAAGAAATGTAGAGAAGATTTAACATCAATACTCCTCAAACTCTTTAATGAAATAGAAAGGGAAGCAATTCTCCCTAACACATTCCTGGAAGAAAGTATTACTCTGATACCAAAACTAGAGAAACATCCAACAAAAAAAGAAAACTATCAGCCAATCTCCCTAATGAACATAGACGTAAAAAATTCTCAATAAAATACTACCAAACAGAATGCAGGAAATCATCAAGATTATACATCATGACCAAGGGGGATTAAACCCAGGAATGCAGGGATGTTTCAATATATGCAAATCAATAAATGTAATAAACCATATTAACAGAGTCAAACACAAAAATCACATGATCATCTCAATACATGCAGAAAAAGCTTCTGATAAACTCCAACACTGGTTCATGATAAGAAAACCTACAGAAAATTGGATTAGATGGTCATTACCTCAATCTGATGTAAGCCATTTATGACAAACCAACAGCAAACAGCATACTAAATGAACAAAACCTATTGCTTCTCGGCCTTTTGGCTAAGATAAAGTGTAAATGAACAAAACCTGAAAGCTTTCAATCTAAAATCAGGAACAAGACAAGGATGTCCATTATCATCACTCCTATTCAATACAGTTCTGGAAACAGCCACAGAAATTAGACGAGAGAGGGAAATAAAATGCATAAGGATAGGAAAGGAAGAAGAAAAATTATCATTATTCACACATGACACAATATTCTACATAGAAGACACCAAAAACTCCACTGACAGACTTTTAGACTTAATAAGCAAACTCAGAAGCATAGCTGGGTACAATGTCAACACCCAAAAGTCAATAGCATTCCTGTATAAAAACAACTAATTCACTGAGAGAGAAATTAGGAAAGCAACACCCTTCAAAATAACATCAAAAAATAATGAAATACTTAGGAATCAATCTAACAAAGAAAGTAAAAGATTTATACATTTAAAATTACAAGGCCAGGGATTTAGCTCATTGGCTCAGGTAGCTTGCCTGGTAAGTGCAAGGTCATGAGTTCAATCCCTGGTACCAAAAAGAAAAAGAAGAAGAAAAAAAAAAAAAGACAGTACTCCAAAAAAAGATATCAAAGAAGAATTCAGCAAATGGAAAGATATTTCTTTCTCATGGATAATAAGAACCAACATCGTGAAAACGGTCATTCTCCCAAAATTGTCATACAGATTTAATGCCATTCCAATCAAAATACTATTAGCATACCTCACAGATCTGGAGAAAAAATTCCTAAAATTCATCTGGAACCAGAAGAGAGTTAGAATAGCAATAATAATCCCGGGAAACAAAGGCAAGGAAGGAAGCATCACAATCACTGACTTGAAATATACTAAAAAGCTGCTATAATAAAATCAGCACGGAACTGGCAAAAAACATAGATCTGAGGATTAATGTAACAGAATAGAGGATATAGACACAACTACAAGCATACTCAGCCACCCGATTTTTGACAAAGGAGCCAAACATGTTCACTAGAAGAAAGCCTCTTTAATAAGTGGTGCTGGAAAAACTGACTTTCCACATGCTAAAGACTTAAGCTAGACCCATGTCTATCACCATGCAATAAAGTCAAAATGGATCAAAGATCTAAATATTAAGGCAGAAGGACTAAATCTACTGGAAGACAACATAGGTAAAAATCTTGAGGACACAGGGGTAGGCAAAGAGTTCATGAACAAAAACCAAACTGTGGAGCTTCCAGGAAGATGGTGGAACAGTAAGCGGTAGAGTAAACAGCATCTCTGAGAGATACAGTCCAGATGCTGGAATATAACACCATGGGGAAGACAAGAAGGAAGGAACTGGGTCCCCTGGACCCAGGAAAAATCCAAAGTGAGAATTGAAGCCCACAGAAAGAGTAAACAGAAAAACAAAGAAGGCGGCGGTAGCTGGTGGCACCTTTGTCTGGAGCCAGATCCGCTATCCAAGAGTTGTTGGAACCTGGGGACACATGATCAAGATGACATGGTGACCCCCCCTGGTGAGTCTGCATGACCGGGTGGAGCCCAGGGGGAGAACTATGTGCCTTCTGTGGACCCTCCATGTTGGGCCGAGAGGCCACAACCACAAGCAAGCCCGCCTACCCCCCTGGTGAGTCTGCACAACCAGGCGGAGCCCAGGGGGAGAACTATGTGCCTTCTGTGGACCCTCCATGTTGGGCCGAGAGGCCACAACCACAAGCAAGCCCGCCTACCCCCCTGGTGAGTCTGCGCGACCGGGCGGAGCCCAGGGGGAGAACTATGTGCCTTCTGTGGACCCTCCATGTTGGGGCGAGAGGCCACAATCACAAGCAAGCCTGCCTACCCCCCTGGTGAGTCTGCGCGATGGTGCGGAGCCCAGGGGGAGAACTATGTGCCTTCTGTGGACCCTCCATGTTGCGGGGAGAGGCCACAACCACAAGCCCGCCTACCCCCCTGGTGAGTCTGCACGACGGGGCGGACTCCAGGAGGAAAGTGTTGGGTCCCATAGGGCTGCCGGTGCACAGGCTATGAATCAAGGACTCCCCCCCCCACCCCGCCAAGCATTCTGCTTGCCCAGCGGACCTGCTGGGTTCATGGCAACTGGGTTAGAAATGCTTGTATTGCTGGATTGTTTTGCAGGCCTGGTGCCCACAGTCTCAGCATCTCTTGGGTAGATGACATTTTCTAGTGTAGCAAATAGGTGGGATTTTCCTCTGTCTTCTCTTTGAGCCCCAATATTATTGTCATTGGTTTGCTTAATTTTGTTTAATCTTCGTTTCCTTTTTTTTTTTTTTCATTTCACATTCTGTTTTCATTGGTTTTACTGTGTTTTGTTTTTGGTTTGTTTTTGCTATGGCTGATGGAATGGTCAACTATTCTGAAAGTAACTAGATGTAATATAGTAGCTATTGTTTTCATAGTATCTCTCTCTGAAGTTCTATGCCCGTTCTACTGCTTTGTTTCGATTGTTCTGCTATCTTTTGTTGCATTTCACTATCTTTGAAATAAAAATTAAAAAAATAAAAAATAAAAAAATAAAAAGATGGTATGGTGGCATACATGCAGGCCCTTGCAGTGAGAGGAAGCATTGGAGCAAAGCTGCAGTAGATGGGAGCAGCAGACCTGGAAGACTGAACTGGCTGGCAGTGAGTGCAGAGGACTTGGTCCTCCCGAGGGAGAGAGCAATTGGCCATGAATAATTTGAAAGTCAAGCCAGATAAACCCAGAACCAGAAATGCTCCCAGTTTCTGCTAGCAGCTCCTAGCTGGGCACAGACCCAAGAAAATTGCTTGGACTGAGCCCTGCCCCCATGTGCATTACAGGAGCCATCTTGGAGATTTTCTAAGGGTAGCAAGCTTGATCTGGAGGCAGCGGGCAGTACTGCCCCTGTGCACACTCCAGGGGTAGCAGTGGAGGATTCCCAATGGTGAGCAGCCAAGGTCAGCAGGCGATGGCCAGCCCTGCCCCTGCAAGCACTCTACCAGCCATCAAGGAGCCAGCACAGACTGGGAAAAGCTGGAGAAAGCCCTGCACCAAAGCACCCAATGGCCACCATCAGATATCTGTAGCAAGCACTGGCTAGAAGAACCAAATAGTCTCACTTCAGAGAAACTGTAGCGAATGGGGGAAGTGCCTGGGAACCCAGTACCCACTTGTCCAGAAGAACCCAGAAACATCTCAAGATGAAGAGACAAAAGGCAGTCTCTGGCCTCCACTCCAAGCAGAGCAAGTCCAGGAGATGCAAACATGGAACATATCGGGAGTCATACACCTGAAGTTCCTGAAGTGATGGCAACTGAAGTAAAGAAACAACTTCATGAGCCTATAAAAGAAATTAGAACACATATACTAACTCAGGTAAAAGAATAAATGAAATATATAATAAAACAATTATTAGGCACCTCTAAAAAAGACAGATAAAAAATATGGAGGAGCACAGGAAAATGAGGGAAACCTTGAATGAATATGAAAACGATTTAGAATACATAAAAGATTCAAACAGATATCCAGGAAAATAAAAACTCCTTTAAAAGTTGGAAAAACCACTTGAAAGAAATGAAAGATAGACTTTCAAACCTCGAAGACAGGTTTGCAGCCTGTGATCACAAAAGGAAAGATCTCTTAAAAATAACAAGGAACCTGGAAGTAACAATTCAACAGTTGGACCCTCAGGGCAACGCCTGGTCAGCCTCGCAGGACACAGAGGTACACAGCCCACCACAGATCAGCCCAGGTCCCCAGAGCTGCTCACCGGGGACTAACCAACATAGCTGCAGGGACTTGGAGAGCTTGGGCTCCCCATACCAGTGCAGAGCACACGCAAGCTCCATACTTCAGTGGAGCGGCTAGTGCATGCACCATCCCAGAGCTCACAGACCCCTGCCCAGCCAGGTTTCTCCTGACACTGTAGGCCTGGGACTCGCCCAGGCTTGCCCTGCCACAGCTATTGCTCTGAACTTGCAGACAGACCCAGGGTCCGGGCAGTGTCACTCTGGGGTACTCTGTCGAGCTGCCTGGAACCGGGAGGCCTTGGCCCCCACCCAGTTAAGGAAGAGGCTCCACCCGGCACACCCAGGGAGGCCGCCCAGCCTTGCTGCATGCAGGACCCAGCTCTACCAGGTCCCGTGATTCAGCGCGAACCAAGAATCAGTGCGATCCTCAGGGGAACGCCTGGCCAGCCTCGCAGGACACAGAGCCACATAGATTCTAGAAGAAAATGACAGAATGAAAAACCAACAGGCAGTCTCAGTCCCGCAGCCCACAAAGAACAAACCCAAGAGACACTGAAATGGAAGACAGTGGGAGTCACACAAATGGACTTTCTCAAATGATAGAAAATGCAATAAAGAAACAGCTTGATGAACCTATAGAGAAATTCAAATCAGAAATATTCTCTCAGCTAAAAAATGAAATGAGAATCATCATTAAACAAATCTGTGTATCTACAGAAGAGCAAGATAAAAAAGTAGAAGAACTTAAGAAAATGATCAAAACCTTGAATGAACAATATAAGATGCAAACAGAATGCATGAAACAGATGCAAAGGGAAATGCAGGAAATGAAAAACTCCATGGAAAGTTTGAAAAACCGCTTGAACGAAGCTGAAGATAGAATCTCAGATCTTGAATACAGCATGGGAGATCATGGCCACAAAAGAAAAGATCTCCTAAAAATAGTAAGGAACCAAGAAATAACAATTCAACAGCTGAAAGACGATGCCAAGAGAAATAACATAAGATAAGTAGGCATAAATGAAGAAGCAGGGGTCAATACTAATGACCTACGAAGACTATTCACAGAAATAATAGCAGAAAACTTTCCAAACATAGGAAGAGAATCTGCAATCCAGATAATTGAGCCAAACAGAACCCCAATTAAGCATAGCCAAAATAAATCTTCACCCAGATATACAATAATAAGTCAGAAATACAGCACAAAAACAAAATACTAAAAGCTGTCAGAGAAAACAAACAGATCACCTATGAAGAAAAGCCTATCAGAATCATGGCTGACTTCTCAACACAAACCTTTAAGTCTAGAAGAGCTTTGAGTGAAGTATTTCAAATCCTGAAAGAAAATAACTTTCAACCCAGATTGATGTACCCTGCAAAACTATCCTTAAAAATTGATGGAGAAATAAGACACTTTCATGACAAAGAACAACAACAAATTTATGGCCACCAAATCAACACTACAAAGAGTACTGAAAGACACTCTAGAAAGAGACAAAGATAACCACAATCTTAAGAACAACAACCAAAGGAAAACACTAAGCAGGGCAAGTAATTAAACAGAAAATGTAGAAAACCAACAACAGAAAGATATCATGACAGGGATGAGCCGGTATGTATCAGTTTTATCAATCAGTGTAAATGGTCTCAACTCACCAATAAAAAGAAACAGACTAGGAGAGTGGGTTAAGAAACAAAACCCAACAATATGCTGTGTACAAGAAACACATTTCACTCAAAAGGAAATTCGCAGACTAAAAATCAAAGGTTGGAAAACAATACTCCATGCAACAGGAACCCAGAAAAAACCAGGGGTAGCTATTATGTTTAACACAATGCAAACTTCAAACCGAGAATGATCAAAAGAGATAAAGAAGATCACTACATACTTGTTAGGGGAAAACTTCAAGAGGAAGAGATTACAATTATAAATATATATGCACCGATTATGGGAGCACCCAACTATGTAAGACAATTCTTAATAGACATGAAAAACCAAGTAAACAATAATACAGTTATAACAGGTGACCTGAACACCCCATTGTCACAGAGAGATAGATCAACCAAACAAAAAATCAGCAAATAAATAGCAGAACTGAATCAAGCAGGGCCGGGAGTTTGGCTCAGTGCCTTAAGCGCCTGCCCTGGCAAGCGCGAGGTTGTGAGTTCAATCCCCGGTGCCGCAAAAAAAAAAAAAAAAACAAAAACAGAACTGAATCAAGCTTGTGAACAAATGGACCTAGTAGATGTATACTGAGTATTCCAGCCATCAACAACAGAATACACATTCTTCTCAGCTGCACATGGGTCATTCTCTAAAATAGATCACATACTGGTCCACAAAACATGCTTAAGTAAATGCAAAGGGACAGAAATAATTCCATGTATATTATCTCACCATAGCGCAGTAAAATTGGAAAAGAATAACAAAAAAACCTACAATAACCTCATAAACACATGGAAATTAAATAATACTCTCCTAAATAACCAATGAGTCACAGAAGAAGTTACAGAAGAAATTAAACAGTATCTACAATTGAATGAAAATGCAAATAAAAATTACCGGAACCTGTGGGATACAATGAAAGCAGTCCTCAGAGGGACATTTATAGCACTAAAGTCTCATATCAGAAAACCGGAAAGAACACACATAAACAACCTAATCCTGCACCTCAAACTTCTAGAAAAAGAAGAGCAGGTCAAGTCCAAAGCCCAAAGAAGGGAGGAATAAGATTAGAGCAGAAATTAATGCAACTGAAACTAAGAAAACAATACAAAGAATTAATGAATTGAAGAGTTGGTTCTTTAAAAGAGTAAATAAAATTGATAAACCCCTACCTAGCCAACCTTATCAAGAAGAGGAAAGAAGAAACTCAGATTCAGGCAATAAGAAATGAAAAGGGTGAAATCACTACAGACCCTGTGGAAATACAGAAGATCATCAACACCTACTTCGAAAACCTTTACTCACATAGATTCGATAACACAGAAGAAATGGACAGATTCCTAGAAACCTATGAATTACCAAAGCTGAATCAAGAAGACATAAAGCTGCTGAATAACTCAATATCAGCTTATGAAATTGAAAATGTAATTAAGACCCTACCAACAAAGAAAAGCCAGGGCCCTGATTTCACTGTTGAATTCTACAAGAAATTTAGGGAAGACTTAATGCCAACGCTCCTCAAACTCTTCAATGAAATCGAAAGGGAAGCAAGTCTCCTTAACTCATTCCTGGAAACAAGTATTACCCTAATACCAAAACCAGAGAAAGAACCAACCAAAAAAGAAAATTACAGGCCATTGTCCCTAATGAATATAGATACAAAAATCCTCAATAAAATACTGGCAAATAGAATACAGCAAGTTATCAGAAAGATTATACACCACAATCAAGTGGGATTCATCCCAGGAATGCAGGGATGGTTCAACATATGGAAATCAATACATGTAATACACCACATCAACAGCGCCAAGGACAAGAACCACATGATCATCTCAATAGATGCAGAAAAAGGTTTCGGCAAAATCCAACACCCATTCATGATAGAAACCCTACAGAAATTCGGCATAGATGGTCTCTACCTCAACCTTATAAAAGCTATATATCATAAACCAACAGCCAATATCATACTGAATGAACAAAAACTGAAAACTTTCAACCTAAAATCAGGAACAAGATAAGGATGTAATCACTGTTGTTTTACTATTGTTTTGAAGTCTTGTATTGCTTCCATTGTTTTGTTTTTATTGGTTTTATTCTATACTGTTTTTCTTGATTTTATTATGTCTGATGGTATGGGCAGTTATTTTGAAAATAAGAGGTATTATGGTAACCATTATTGATTTCCTTTTATCTTTTTTTGAAGCTACATATCATCTTCATTGTTTTGTTCTGACTGACTCTTTTCTACTTTGATTTTATTCTCTTCAAAATTAAAAAAAACTGCATAGAATGTACTTTAAAGAATTCACAACTGGAATCTCATCTTATTAAAAAGTTTTTACACATCAGTGAAATCACCAACAGAGTGAAAAGAAAACCAATGATTCGGAAAAGATTTTTGCCAACTATCCCTCAAAGGACTTCTATCTAGAATGTATAAAGAACTGAAAAAAACTCAGGCCCCCAAAATTCAAAGATCCAATCCAAAAATGGGCATCTGAGATAAATACATAATTCTCAGATGAAGCAATACAAATGGCAAACAAATATATGAAAAACGTTCAACATTATTGATCATTCAAGAAATGCACATTAAAACAATACTGAGATATCGTCTCACTCCAGAAATAATGGTTATCATCAAGAAATCAATAACATGCTGGCAGAGCTATGAGGACAAAAGAACACTTCTCCACTACTGGTACAACTGTAGACCGGTACAACCACTATGGAAATCATTGTGGAGAGTCCTCCACAGAGTAGGGTTAATCAAAAACCTAGGATTAGAGGTCCCATTTATCCCAGCTATTCCCCTCCTGGGTAACTTTCTGAAAGAATTAAAAGCATCATAACACAGCAATATATGTGCACCCATGTTTATAGCAGCACAATTTGTACAACCTAAATCTTGTAAACAAATGAAATGTCCATCAATCGAGCAATGCATAAAAAAGATGTGCTCTTTTTAAACTCAGTCATAAAGGAGGATAAACTAAAGGCTTTTATAGTTAAATGGCTGCAACTCAAGACCACATTCATAACTGAAATAAATCAGACCCATATGTGCAAACATATTATCTCCCTAGTGCAAGAAACTGAGAGTAAATATGATCCAAAAGTCACGTATCACAATAGATATAGTGAAAGGGAAAAACAACTGAGATGTGGGAAAGAAAAGAAATGAAAAGAAATAAAAAAGTTAAACACAAGATAGCAAAGATAATCATACCACTAACTCAGTTCATGGAAAGGTAGTTAGCGCTCATAACTTTTACCAATTTGCATGCCTTTATGTGGTAACCTATGCAACTATTTTGAAAATAACAATATGCAATATAACAATCACTGCTAAATTTCTATCAACTTGCTTTGAAATCCTGTATTGCTATTGTTTTTTGTTGTTGCTGTTGTCTTTTTTCTTACTTTTTGTTTGGCTTTTGATTTTTTCTTTAAAATATTTTTTTAAAAACCTTTATGAAAATTTCAGCAGAAATTAATGAACACAAAAGCCAGGAAAGAGCATGGTCTCATATGCTATATTTATATTCTGTTCTTTGCCCTTGCACATGGATGGAATTTGGATTCAATATTTTGACAGTAATTCCCAGAAGCTATAAATTCTCATAGCAAAAAGGGGAGAGAAAAATACTGACTAGGCAATCTTTACCATCTGATATAATAGGCCTGCCCCCAAAACAAACCAGTCTCCACACCTTAATAACCACAAAAGAAATCAAAAGGAAAGAAGGAAAAGAATGAAAGACCAAGCTGGGCATGGTGATGCACACCTTTAATCCTAGCACTTGGGAGGCTGAGGTAGAAGAAACATTGCGAGTTCGAGGCCAGCTTGGGCTACAGGGTGAGTGCAAGGCTGGCCTGAGCTACATAGTGCGACCCTGACTCAAAAAACTAGGGCTGGGAGTTTGGCTCAGTGGTTTAAGCACCTGCCTGGCAGTTTGAGGTTGTGAGTTTGATCCCCAGTGCCACAAAAAAAAAAAAAAAAGACCACTCTCCTATCTACATATGAAAATAAAAACTTCAAACCCCATATGGGTCCAAAAGAAAAAAAAAAAGATTATATATATATATATATATATATATATATATATATAGTACTTTTCAATCACAAAGGATAAATTTGAGCTATTTATTGGAAAATGGAGGTGACTGAAGACCATAATGCTAAGTGAAATAAATTTTATTAAAAAGATTAACTATCATATGGGTTCTCTTACATAAAAAAATCAAAGTATAAATAATTTAAAGCACAAAATAAAAGATGATAGGAAATGGAGGTAGGCTTTATGGAGACAAGAAGGTCTAGAGGTAAGGAAGATGGGAGGGGGAAAAAGGAAGTAAAAAGGATAAAGATGTGATATGTACATGTAGCAATTCTTCACAATGAATGTGTTTATTTTGTATAGCAAACATATACCAATAAGGAAAGAAACTTTAAAAAATGTACCTCATGGGCTGAGTGGGATGGTGCATGCCTATAATCCCAGAACTTGAGAGGCTGAGGCAGAAGGACCTTGTGAGTTCGAGGCCAGCCTGTATTATAAAGTAAGACCCTGTCTCAAAAAAAAAGAAAAACAGAAAAGTACCTCACACAAAACATGTGGCTAGAGCTAGTAAGGTAGATGTATCATCTTCCTATTAGAAAACACTGAAACTCAGTGAGTATTCAGTTCACTTTCAAGGATGAGATCCAGATCCTTTCTAATATGAATTTTCTGGTAAATAAGAGAAGTGATGTTCAGGGAGCTTTTACTACATGGTTTTCACACACAAGGTTTCTCTCAGGTGTGCTCTAGCCTTCAAAAGCAGTATTCTACTTTCTCACATCAATAGGGTCTCTTCATATATATGATTCAACAAGTTGCCTACAATAAGGAGTCTTGCAGGCATTCCCATATTCTTGACCTTCACGGTTTCCCTCTGGTGTGGATTTTCACATGTCTTCGAAGGTAGGCTGCACAAATAAAAGCTTTCCCACATTCCTTACATTCATATGGTTTCTCTCCTGTGTGGCTTCTCATGTGTCTTTGAAAAGAAGAGGGACAACTGAAGGCTTTTCCACATTCCAGACATTCAAAGGGTTTTTCTCCAGTGTGCATTCTTGCATGAATGGTTAAGTATGAAGAATGACGAAATGCCTTCCCACATTCCTTGCATGCATATGGTTTTTCCCCTGTGTGCATTCTCATGTGGAAGCTGAAGGCTGAGAAATACATAAAGGATTTCTCACACTTCTTACATTCATAAGGTTTCTCTCCAGTGTGAGTTCTCCTGTGAACTGTAAGCTGGGAGGAACTAATAAATGCTTTCCCACATTCCTTACACTGATAAGGCTTCTCTCCACTGTGAGTTCTCAAGTGTTCAGTGAGGGATGAGGAACGACTGAAGACTTTCCCACACTCTTTACACTCATATTGTATTTCTCGGGCATGATCTCTCACATGTGCTTTAAAGGATGAGGGACAACTGAAAGCCTTCCCACATTCCTTACACTCATAGGGTTTCTCTCTGCTCTGATTTTTTACATGTGTATACAGGGAAGTGGGAAGGTAGAAGGCTTTCCCACATTGCAGACATTCATAGGGTTTCTCTCCAGTGTGTTTTCTCATATGGATACTCAAGGAGGAGGGGCAATTATAGGTTTTCCCACATTCCTTACATTTATAGGGTTTCTCTCCAGTATGTGCTCTCATATGTCGACTGAGTTTTGATGATTCACTGAAGGCTTTCCCACATTCTTTACATTCGTAAGGCTTCTCTCCAGTGTGAATTCTGATATGTGTTATAAGGTGAGAGGAAGAACTAAAGGCCTTCCCACATTCCTTGCATTCATATGGCTTATCCCCACTATGAATTCGTTTGTGCTGGGAGAGTGATGAAGGACAACTGAAGGCCTTCCCGCACTCGTCACATTCACAAGGCTTATCTCCACTATGAATTTTTTTATGCTCTGTGAGGTATGAAGAAGTACTGAAACTCTTACCACATTCCTTGCATTCATAGTTTACTTTTCCACTGTGAATCTTCATATGTGTCCTAAAGAATGAGGAACAACTGAAGACCATAGTACATTCCTTACATTCATAGGGCTTTTCATCAGTGGGAGTCTTCATATGCTTCTTAAAATAAGCAAGAAAATGGAAAGCTTTCCCACATTCCTGACACTGGTACGGTTTGCTTCCAGTATGAGACCTGATGTGATTCTTAAGGGATGAATGGCACGGGAAAGTCTTTCCACACTCGTGGCATTCGTAGGATTTTACTTCAGTGGTTCTGCTGAGCACACGAAAATTTGGAATTTGTTCACTTTGATTTTCTTCTTTACCTTCATAGACGTTCTCCACGATGTGACTTTTAAAAATAAAAAGCACATATTAGTAATAATTTTTTACCATTTTCAGTGAGTGTATCTGTCAATTTACAAGCTGAGTGTTCTCATCGATGACTCTACCACAGCCAAAACTCTCACCAAGTTTTTGACTTTTGGGAATTTTTTGATGATTGTTTACAACTGAAATATGTGCAAAACATTTAATATCTCAGTCTCATTTATAAGAAAGAAGTTAACAGAAAAAATTCTTTGTGAACAAGTTTTGACATGGGCTTATGCAAACACACTTCTTAAAATCTCAAGACACTTAAAATTCTCTTTTGTGGAGGTATTTTCATGATGAAGGGCACTTACCTCAAATGTCTCTCATGGCTTTTGTTCCTCTCATCAATACCATAGTGCTCCCAGTTTTCATGTAAAATGGAGGGCCAGGAACTATTTCTGTTGAATCTTATGCCTTTTTGTTTATTAGATACTCTTTCTAAATTATTACCAGGCAGAACAATTGATTCATTACTTTTAAATAGAATCTCAAAACCTGAAACAAAAAAGTGAAACCACCAGTGAAGAAAGGATTTTTGGCAGTGTGGCTGCTTCAAGACTTTGGTATTAACAGGTATAGGGGTAACATGGTTCCCAATTCATTACAAAATAGTTCTGTGAAATCTGACACTGATAGTAACATAAGTGGAACACTATTAGGAGAATAAAACAAAAAGGGATAGAATAAAATGTGCCTGCCAAATACTAACTTTAAAAAGTGCAAACAAAGTCTTTGCAAAGAATAAGGTAAGAGTGAGAGGCCGTATAAAAGGTTAAAATAGTTAGCTCGGCATACAACGCACACCTGTTATCCTGGCACTCAGAGGGGCTGAGACAGGAGGATCACAAGTCCAAGGCCCACCTGGGCAACTTGGTGAGACCTCACTTCAAAATTTGAAAAATAAAAAGGAGCTGGGGATGTTGGTCAGTATTAAAATGCCCACGTGCGCAATCAATAAATAAGCTGAGTTATCTGTGGACGAATCGCCTCATCAGGCAAACAGAAGACATGCTCCCCAAATAGATCATCAGGGAACTTTGGATTAAAACTATGATACTCTATACTCACCTATCAAACAGTGGCAAAGCCAAATGCAGGCAAGAATGTGGAGTAATAGGAGCTCTCACACACTGCTGGAAGGAATATAAAATGACACAACCACTTGGGAGACAGTATGATGGTTTCTTACAAAATTAAGCATATTCTTATCATAGGTTCCAACAACTGATTTGTGCTTAGTATTTACCCAAAGGAGTTGAGAAAACTTAATGTCTACATAAAAGCCTACAAATAAATGCTTACGACAGCTTCATTATTCACTGCCAAAACATGGAAGTAAATAAGATCCCCCTCAGTACGTGACTGCATAAACTGTAGCACATCCAGACAGCAGAGTATTACTTAGCACTTAAAGGAAATGAGCCATCAAGTCATAAAAAGACAGAAGAAACTCAATGCATACTAGTTAGTGAAAGAAGCCAACCTGAAATGGCTACATATGACTTGATTACAACTATATGACACTCTGCAAAAGGCAAAACGACAGAGGCAGTACAAATATCAGTGGCTGACAAATAGTTAAGGGAGAATGAAGGATGAACAGGTAGAGCGCACAGGACATTTTAGGACAGTGAAACCACTCTGTATGACACCCTAATAGTAGATGTGTGTCACTGTACATTTTTCCAAAGTCATAGAATGTAAAACACAAGTGAACCCTAATAGAAACCACAGACTCTGCTGTAGTAGCCATAATGTATCAGTATGGGTTGGCCCCGCTGTAATACACACACCACCTGGTGGGGATGTTGATAGTACAGGAAGAGCTATTGTGGCGGGTGTTGGGGTACATATAAAATCTCTCTACCGTCTACTCAATTTAAAACATGAACATAAACCTGCTCTCAAAAATAAATAAAGCCTATCAAAATGTCTCCCCCAGAATCTTGGAATGTTACCTTATATGGATACAAGGTCTTGAAGATATTATCAATTTAAAATGTTACTCTGAATTAAAGTAGGCCCTAAATTCAATAACTAGTTCCTCTATAAGGACAGAGATTTAAAACAGCCAACCAGGGAAGAAGATGATTGAGGCAGAGTTTTGAGTGAAAGATCTATAAACCAAAGAACACCAAGGACTGCCCATGACCACCAGAAGCTGAGAAGAAACAGGGAGGGACATTTTCCCAAGAGCCTTCAGAGAGTGAGTGTCACCCAGCTGACACCACTATTTTGAACTTCCAGCATTCAGAAACATAACAGAATAAAGTTTGGTTGTGTTAGTCACTAGTGTGTGGCACTTGGAGAAGGCCTAAGAAACTAACACAGTCGGCTTCCACAGGCCAATTCTCAAATCACTCAACCAAAGTATAAATCCTGGGATACTCTCTAATGACCTCCTACTAAGAGGCCCCACAACTCCCTAGAGGGAATACTCTTCCATGCTGTACTCAGAAATAAATCCAACTTGCTTATCTATAGGTGTTGCTGATGGTCTTTTGTTTAAGAGCATTCACAACAGTAAAATCCTCACAAGGTCTCAAACTATCTTCCTGTGCTCCAAAGTGAACTCTCAAGCCTACATTTTCAACACTCAATACACTTCAAGGCTTTCAGCCACAGAAAAACAAACAGCAGGTCCAATACATTAGTTTATATTTACAGGATAAAACCTCCAGACAAGAACACCCTGGGGTCAGTGAGCATTTGTGTCTTACTTATCAGTGCATTCCCATTTTTCAGCTCAAATCCCAGAACTAAGTGAAGTGGAAAAATACTTTTCTGAACTACACGAATGAATGTTGTTGCCATTCTTACCTAGAGAAGCCAGGTTCTGGAAGGTTTCCAGCATCACATCTCTGTAGAGTTTTCTTTGAGCAAGATCCAACAAAGCCCACTCCTCTCGGCTAAAGTCCACAGCCAAATCGTCAAAGGTCAATGAGTCCTAAAATATCCACAAATTTTCTTTTTAGAAAAGTACAAGTGCCCTAGCTTGTGCAAGAGGATGCAGGATGCTGACGATACTAGGGACTAAGAATCAATCCAGAGGAAGTTCAGAAGATTGATTCTATGGTCTCCCAGTATCTACTGTGGGTCTCAGTCAAAGGTTGTTTTCCCTTTCTACCTATACATCCTTCCTAACTGATCATAATCCATTGCTAGACTCAGCATTTCTAAAACACCCAATTTCTTTCTCTGTAGTGTGACAGTAATGAGATTGCATACAGTCACTCTTACGGAATCACTGAATATGGCACGAATACACACTTCTTACACTGTTACAGAGTTGGTGAATACAAACTTCTCACATCAGATGTATGGGAGATTTTTCCTATGTACAGCTGGGTGTCCCATAACTCAAGAAAATTTTCACAGTATCT
Organism: Dasyprocta punctata; assembly: GCA_004363535.1. Taxonomy (NCBI): domain Eukaryota; kingdom Metazoa; phylum Chordata; class Mammalia; order Rodentia; family Dasyproctidae; genus Dasyprocta; species Dasyprocta punctata. The sequence goes on along the minus strand of RJWM01027875.1, from coordinate 8,271 downwards.
ATCTGGAGATAGCATTATCCCAAATAGTGGGGGCTCAGGCCCACAACACTATCCCCAAATTCGAAGCCAAGTCATGATTTTATCCATATTTCCAACCAACTGCCTATCAGTCAGAGACCCCGATACCTAACTCCTTGAAATCTACCAATCTGCCATAATGTCTAAAAGAACACAAGGAAATGCTTCCTTATGTTTACTTATTACAAAGAATTATACACACACTCAAATGAAAACGTGGATATAAATAGAAAGAGGTACAGAACTTCCATACCCTGTTAAAACATGCTCCAAGAACAGTCACATGTTCAGAAGCTCCCCTGTGCCAGTTAATCTTGACTGTCAATTTGAACGGACTAAGAGATTCCAAGAGGGATGATTGGACTGTGAAGGTACTAGCCATCTTCATAGCATGCTAAAGAGACTTACCACCTGAGGCATTCCCAGGGTTTTAGGAACTCTAGTCCAAGACAGTGCAATATCAAATACAGTAATGCCTCAGTTCACGAACATTTCTGTTCCCAAACGATTTGGTTTGCAAACAGAAGCATCTGGCAAAATTTTGCTTCTGTATATAAACTCTGCACTGAGTGACAAGCAGGACCACAGCCATCTTCCCCAGAATCTTGGGATTAATTAAGTTCATGAATGAGGTAACACTCTGTACACTGCACAATAGCATAGATGATGTCCAATTCCAATTCTACAATGGTCCACAATGGTCCACAGCATATGAGAGAAATACTCTAAAACTGAAATAATTTTCAAACTAACATCATCTGTTACTTGTTTCAGAAACAACTGAACCTGCTACTTATTCCCACCATAGCAATCAGGACATTATAAATGACAGGGTTAAATCTCAAAAAGGCCTTAAAAATAAAAACAAACTTAGGGAATGGGAGATTTTCCTTTTTTTCCCATTTACAACCTGAGATACATGGCCTGCACAAGCATATCTTTCAAGGCAAGCCCACAGCTGGGCATGTTTTACTGCATGCCAGGGCAGGGTTCAGTAAACTAAGGCACGTAGGCTAAATGCAATCTGGCACCCACTTGCATAAACAAAATTTTACTGAATACAATAAAACATTCTTTTATGTACTCTTTATGGCTATTTTTTTAGTAGTACTTATTTGCAGTATATGAAGTGTAAATTCATCTTAAAGAGTAGATACGTGTATAGAAACCAGTAACTACAATGAATGTAAATATTCTATGCCCCACCAAGAGTTAAGAATAATAATAACAAGAATGAAAGAGGAAAAGGAGATTTAGAGGCAGAGTGAGGGAGCTTGGTGGGAAGTGAAAGGGGATTTAAAAAAAAGAAACAAACTGTGTTACATCCATGACTGCTTTTATACTAAGATGCAAGTTTCCTTGGAACAGAAATTCTATGACATTCAAAGCCTAAAATACTTATCATGTGATGTATTACAAAAACATGTAATAAACTGTGCTCTAAACAGCTAAGGGACACCTAACAAAAGAGAAGTATTCTCTAGAGAGTTATTACCTTTCACTCACCTGTATCATATTTTTCTGTAACTCAGCAGCTCTTCTGTCTTCCCCCATGTCACCTTCATGAAGAAAAGCAGGATAGTGGTAAGTTACAGGTAAGGCAGACACTGAAATGTGAACCTAAATCTCTTGAAAATTCCTGTACTCATGAACTCATGAGCCTGGATTTTGTAGCACATCAATTAGGATTGATGATTCCCCTATACACACACACACACACACACACACACACACACACACACACACAAATAAGCCCAGGCATGCACTCACTAATCTTGTAAAAGGGTAGAAAAATCTTACCAAAAGTTAGAAAACAATGCTGTGGTTCTTCCTGATCATGAAGAAGACACAAACAGTAACATTTTGTAAGCAAGTTAACTAAAGTCTAAAAATGTCTTCTTGTCAATTTTCGTATGATAACAAAATGCATAAAAACTATCAAGTAGTGTATTCAACCACAGCAATAAATGCTCCTTGTATCAAATCCATTAAAGTACTGATTTAAACGCCAGACTTCTTAGGACTCAATTTCAGAGTTTACTTCTGTACCCAGTGGCAGGGTAACAAGTATTAATCTCAGTCCCCGACCATTGCAGCCATACCTGGAAACAGCAAGGTTTTCCCAAATGCAGTTTCTGAGCATCAACCCACTGAATTCCATATATAGAATGCACTGAAATTTGCTTTTCTGTGACTCACATGCTTAATTTCCCTCTACAGTGTAAGGCTCAAATAGGACCTAACTCTCTCAGCCCCCAACCAATTTGCCAGCAGAGGCACTATTCTCAGCAGGGAACTCAGCTCAGCAACAAGGCTGTCATGGCAAGCACAGAATGTTGTAAAGGAGATAAGACAGGACAGGGAATTTTGTGGCTCCCTGGACATCTGGAGACTTCAAGGATACTGCCCACTGAGGCGAAAGAGTGCCAGATAACTTTGACCACAGATATTTATTAAAATCATACTGCCAGACTTCTAGGAAGATGATGGAACAGTAAGCAGAAGAGTAAACAGCCTCTCAGAGATACAGTCCAGATGCTGGAATATAGCATCATGTGAAAGACAAGAAGGAAGGAAGTGGGTCCCCTGGACCCAGGAAGAATCTGAAGCGAGAATTGAAGCCCACAGAAAGAGTAAAAAGAAACACTTAAATGAAGAAGATGGTAGCTGGCAGCACCTTTGCCCTGAGCCAGACCCACTGTGCAAGAGGAGCTGTTAGAACCTGGGGACCCACAATCAAGATGATGTGGCGGTGTTGACCCTGGAGGCCTCTGCAGAGGGAGGCAGCATTGGAGGAGAGTGGCAGTGGACAGGAGCAGCAGACCAGGAAGACTGAACTGGCTGGCAGTGAGTGCAGAGGACTTGGTCCTTCTGAGGGAGACAGTAATTGGCCAGGAACCATTTTGGAGTTGGGCTGGATAAGCCCAGAATCAGAACTGCTCCCAGCTTCCTCTAGCAGCTCCTAGCTGGGCGCAGACTCGTAGAAATTGCTTAGACTGAGCCCTGCCCCCAGGCGCATTCTAGGGGCCATCTCGGAGGTTCCCTGTGGGTTGCCAGCTTGGTCTGTAGGTGGCAGCTGGCCTCACCCCCACACACACTCCAGGGGTGGCAGGGCAGAGTCCCCACCAGTGACCAGCCCAGGTCCACAGGCAGCAGTTAGTCCTGCCCCTGCACACATTCTAACGGCCACTGTGGAGGTTCCCTGCAGGTAGCTAGCTTGGTCTTGAGGCAGCAGCCCCACACACACTCCAGAGGTGGTAGTGGAGGATCCCTGCTGGTGACCAGCCCAGGTCAGCAGGTGATGGCCAGCTCTGCCCCCACATGCACTCCACCAGCCATCAGGGAGCCAATGCAGACTGGGAAAAGCAACAGACATCCCTGTACCAGTGTACCCAATGGCCACCATCACATATCTGTAGCCAGCACTGGCTAGAAGAACCAAATAGTCTCACTCCAGAGATATTGCAGCCAATGAGAAGTGCCTGGGACCCCAGTACCCACTTGTCGAGAAAAACCCAGGAATATGTCAAGATGAAGAAACAAAAGGCAGTCTCTGGCTTCCAATTCAAGCAGAGCAAGTCCAGGAGATGCAAACACAGAAGAGATCAGGAGTCACACAACTGAAGTTTCTGAAGTGATGGCAACTGAAGCAAAACAACTTCATAAGGCTATAAAAGAAATTACAACACAAATACTCAGGTAAAAGAAGAAATGAAAAACACAATAAAAGAATTGCTAGGCATCTCTAAGGAAGACATAGATAAAAAAAACAGAGGAGCATAGGAAAATGAGGGAAAAATTGAATGAACAATACAAAAATGATTTAGAATACATGAAACACATTCAAAGAGATATCCAGGAAATTAAAAACTCCATTGAAAGCTGGCAAAACCACTTGAAAGAAATGAAAGATAGACTTTCATACCTTGAAGACAGATTTGCAGCTTGTGATCACAAAAGGAAAGATCTCTTTAAAATAACAAGGAGACATATAATAATCAAGATCCCAGAAATTCAGCACAAAAACAGAATATTAAAAGCTATTAGAGGAAAAACAAACAGATCACTTACAAAGGAAAACCCATCAGAATCACGACAGACTTCTCAACACAAACCATCAGGTCAAGAAGAGCTTGGAGTGAAGTATTTCAAGCCCTGAAAGAAAACAACTTCCAACCCAGATTGATGTACCCTGAAAAACTATCTGTCAAAATCAATGGAGAAACAAGATACTTCCATGACAAAGAACAACTAAAGGAATTTATGACAACCAAGCCAACCCTACAAAGAATACTGAAGGACATTTTAGAGAAAGATAAAAAAAGTCCACAGCTCCAGAAACAGCAGCAGAGGGATATCACCAAGCAGGGCAGACAATTGAATAATCCATCACTGGGATTTGAGTCTAGTAATGTCTTCAATGAGCTGTTTAGTTTAATCTTACTCTATCTTGACCTGCCTAATTTCATTTTATATGATGATGACACAGACAGTTATTTCAAAGATAACAAAATATATTAGGGAAGCCTTTATTGATATTTGATCACCTTGTTTTGAAACCCTGTATTGCTTTCATTGTTCTGTTTTGAGTGATTTTAACCTATTTTGGTTTGTTTGATTGTATTATAACAGATGATATAGGCAACTGCTTAGAAGATAATATGAAGTATTGTAGAAATCAATGTTGTATTACTATGTATTGCTTCCATTGTTTTATTTTTTAGTGGTTTTATTCTGTACTATTTTGTTTGATTATATTAGGCTCGATGGTATGAATATGGAAGATAACAAGAGGTATTATAAGGGGAAAGGAGGAAAGAAGGAAGGGAAAAGGAAAAAGACATAGATTTATATGTGGGTATACATAAGATGGCTAAAATGACTATACTACTAAATGCATTAACTATGGAGAGAGAACAGTTGATACTCATATGTTAGATCAATTTTACATGTCTATATCTGTCAATCTGAGCAACCCCTTTTAAGGTAATGATATACAATATTACAACCATTGTCAAATTCCAATCATCTCATTTTGTAAACCTATAATGTTACAGTATTGGATTTGTTGTTGTTGTTTGTTGGTCCCTTTTGCTTTTTGTTTCTCTTTTCTGAGACCATTGTTTTATTTTTCATTGGTGTTATTCTGCACTATTTTGTTTGATTATATTAGGCCTAATGATATGGGCAGTTATTATAAAGATGACAAGAAGTATTCTAAGGGGAAAGGAGAAAAGAAGGAAGGGAAAAGGAAAAAGACATAAATTTGTAAATAGGTATACATAAGATAGTTAAAATGACTATATTACTAAATGCATTAGCTATTGAAAAAGAACAGTTAACACTCATATGATTAGAACAATTTTACATATCTGTATCTGTTAATTTGAACAACCCCTTTGACGGTAACAATATGCAATATTACAACCACTGTCAAATTCCAATCATCTCATTTTGTAAACCTATAATGTTATCATATCGGATTTGTTGTTGTTGTTTGTCTGTCTCTTTTGCTTTTTGTTTCTCTTTTCTGTGTCCATTTTCTCTTAACTAAAAAATAAATAAAATAAATAAAATAAAATAACAAGGAACCTGGAAGTAACAATTCAGTGGCGCAAGACAACCCAAAGAAACATAACTTAAGGTGCAACTGACAAAGCAGGGGTCAACACAAATGACATTAAAAGTCTGTTTACAAAAATAATACCAGAAAATTTCCCAAGCATGGGAAAAGTGACATTCAGATAAGTGAAGCATATAGAACTTCAGCTAGCCATAACCAAAATAAATCTACACCCAGACATATAATAATTGAGAACACAGAAATCCAACACAAGAACAGAATATTAAAAGCTGTTAGAGAAAAAGAAACAGATCACCTATAAAGGAAAACCCATCAGAATCATGACAGATTTCTCAACACAAACCATCAAGTCGAGAAGAGCTTGGAGTGAAGTATTCCAAGTCCTGAAAGAAAACAACTTCCAACCTAGATTAAGGTACCCTGTAAAACTATCTCTCAAATTAACAGAGAAACAAGATACTTCCATAACAAAGAACAACTGAAGGAATTCATGAACACCAAACCAACCCAACAAAGAATACTGAAGGACATTCTAGAGAGAGATCAAAAAGACCACAGCTCCAGAAACAGTGGCAGAGGGGTATCACCGAGTGCAGCAGACAATTCAATGGAGATGAAAGGTAGGCAGCAAATGGCAGGAAAATAGCATGGCAGAGATGGGGCAGTGCATGTTGGCCATAACCATTAACGTAGATGGCCTCAGTTCACCAATAAAAAGAAACACATGCAGAGTGGATCAGGAGACAGGATTCATCAATATGCTTTATAAAAAGAAACACATTTAACTTGAAAGGGGGTCACAGACTGAGAGTCAAAGGAGAGAGAACAATGCTGTATGTGACAGGAAACCAGAAAGAAGTGGGGGTAGCTTGCCCATTAGCTACACAGTGGACAAGAAAAATATGACATTTTTATCCAATGGACAGCTACTCAGCTATAAAGAAAAATAACCTCGAGCCTCTTGTAGGTAAATGGATACAACTTAAAACCATGTTCATGGAAGAAATGGCCCAGAGCCACATGGGTGAACATCATGTTATCTCCCTAGTACAAAAAAAAAAAAAAAAAAAACTAAAGCAGTTAGTAGGATTCAAAATACACAATACATACTGTAAAAGTGAAAGGGGAGCAAGTATCTAAAAAGGGAAGGCAGTGGCCATTGCTCATCTAGTATCGTGATTTTTTTTTTTTTTTTTTTTTTTTTGCGGCACCAGGGATCGAACTCACGGTCTCGCGCCTGCCAGACAGGCGCTTAAGCTGCTGAGCCAAACTCCTGGCCCTTAGTATGGTGATTTAAATCCCATATTGTTTTCATCGTTCTATTTAGTTTGGTTTTATTCTGTTTCAGTTTGTTTTATTTTATCATATTTGATGGCAAGGACAGCTAGTTCAAAAATAACAAAATACATTATGGCCGCCAGTGTTGATTTCCTATTACCTTGTTTTGAAGCCCTGTATTGTTTTCATTGTTTTGTTTTGAGTGATTTTATTTTATTTTGATTTGCTTGATTGTATTATCTGATGATATAAGCAATTACTTAGAAGATAAGAAGAGGCATTGTGGTAACCACTGTTGTTTTACTATTACTTTGAAGTCCTATGTTGCTTCCATTATTTTGTTTTTATTGGCTTTATTCTGTACTATTTTGTTTGATTTTATTATGCCTAAATGGTATGGGCAGTTATTTTGAAGATAACAAGAGGTATTATGGTAGCCATTATTGATTTCCTTTTATCTTTTTTTGAAGTCATGTATCATGTTCATTGTTTTATTTTGATTGACTCTAATCTGTTTTGTTTTTATTCTCTTCAAAAGAAAAAAATTAAAAACAAAAAAATTAAATAAAATCATACTGCCTAATGCCCTTTGACTTCTTTCAATCCCTATAAAAGGGACCCCCTTCCCTTTGCTTCCTATGGATGACCTTTTCATCCTTCATCTGCCTGCAATCAGGCACAATAAATTCCATGCAGTGTTGCTCTTACACAAGCCTGGTGGTCTTGGCTGGTCTCTGCCTCTTGCATTCATTACATATAGTACACTAGCAGTACACATGACCTGTGCTGATAGTGGCATCTGCGGTCTTGTTTCACAAATTTCAAACAAGGAAAATTCAAAAGTTCCTTCTACTGGAGTGGAACATGTAAGCGTACTTAAAAGTCAATTTAAAAAAAGTAACACTTCACTGTTTTTATAATAGCAACCCTAATGTGATAATGACTTTGCAAAGAGATGTGTATATCTTATTTATTTCTTATAGAAATTGCCAGATATCCCAAACAATTTAAAGTTGAGGAATCTTTGAAAAACTTAACAATATGCTCAACATTACTCAATTAATTATAAAGCTGCTGAGACAGGGTATGAATGCGAGTCTGTTTGTAATCAAGCCTATATGCCCGATGAGCGCATTTTTAAAACATAAATCTTACAACTTAGCTGTTATTAAAACCCCTATTCTCCAATATTACCAGGATTTAATCTAGAACCCTCTAGTGCAATTTGGAGAGCAACTGAGTGAAGCATTCCATTCAAATGTGGTCTCTCTGAGTTCCTTCTAGGACATGGGAGCTGGGTAAGGATGTTTTCCTGAAGGCCCTATTTTCTTACCCCTTCATTTCAACTGTGTTAAGGTAACATTTACCCTGACCCTACAATGTGAAATCAT
>RJWM01027874.1:0-27491 GCA_004363535.1 Dasyprocta punctata | reverse complement strand
TTAGAAAGTCATGCAATTTTAAACTTGTGAATTATTTCTGGAATTTTCCATTTAATATTTTCATATCACAGTTGAGCATGAGTAACAGAAACCTCAAGAAGAAAAACCACAGAAAAGACAGACTGAAGTGTCAGTATATACAATCATTTGTAATGAATTAACTTCCTTGGTGCCTGGAATTGCTATATTAATTGCTGTCTAATGAAATGCTTAGTGGAAATGTTCTGTATGTGAACTATCTGCAACATCAAGTACATGTAGCTATGAGCTGCTATATTGTGTATCATGGCCTTGTGTCAAATGACTCCTAGGGAAGAAACTATATATTTAATATATTTCATTCATTGTTGCTTCCTGTGAATAGCAAAATACCATAAAGTTTAAATACTGCCAAGAATTGTAATGATGCCCATATTGCCATTTTCATAATCATGCATTAGAGATGTAGCTTCTGATATCATGTAGCATATTAGCAGCCATCAAAGCAAGGTGTTATTCTGTTTCAGGGAAGAACATTGGAATCTCAGAAAGATTGAGATAAAGCACAAGAAGTAATATAATAATATAAAGAATAACAATGACAAGATTTACTGAGCACTTACTGGGCAAGCTAGAAATTCACTAATTATTTTACAAGCATTTTCTTACTTGATTCTTATAGTAAACCTGTGCATTATTAATTCTTTCTTTCTTTTTTTTTTTTTTTTTTTTTTTTTTGCGGCACCGGGGATCGAACTCACAGCCTCATGACTGCCAGACAGGCACTTAAGCCATGGAGTCAAACTCCCAGCCCTAGTTTTTTGAGGCAGGGTCACACTATGTAGCTCAGGCCAGCCTTGCGCTTGCGTTGTAGCCCAAGCCGGCCTCGAACTCACAACGCTTTACCTACCTCAGCCTCCCAAGTGCTGGGATTAAAGGTGTGTGCCACCACGCCCGGCTGCATTATTAATTCTTTTATTTTGAGGAACTGAGTCTAAGTAACCTGTTTAAGGTAACATAGAATTATGGTTGAGATTCAAGATGTCCTCCAAAAGACTCATATATTTAGAAGTGGGGCTTTCAGAAGTTTGGATCATGAGGGCTCTAACTTCAACAGTGTATAAATCCATTGATGGATTTGTAATTTGGTGGTACTTTTGGGAGGTGATGAAGACTTCAGAGGAGGGGTCTAGGTGAATGGGGTGGGTCTTGGGAGCAGGACTCTGGGCACTATATCTTGTCCCTAGCCTCTTCCTCTTTCACTCTTTTCTGCTTTGTTTGCTTCCTGCCTGCTGTGGGGTAAGCAGTTTTCTTCACCAAACCCTTCTTCCAAAATGTTTCTACCTCAACACAGAGCTAAAAGCGATGGAACCAGTTCACATTGGACAGAAATCTCTAAAACCATGAGCCAAAGTAAACCTTTTTGCCTTTTAACTTGACTTTCTCAAGTATTTTGTCACAGCAACAAAAAGCTGATTAACATAGTTAAGGACTGGCAGAATTTTTACCTAGGATGTCTAGTTATTGTGAGAAACCATCTTTGTTGGGTAGGTATCTCCCTCTCATTCTCACAACCTCTCCCTGGTGGTTTCCTTCATTACCTTTATCAAAACTTAAAATTATGAGTTTTGTTGGTTTTATTTATTACATTTCACTCTTATTATCAGCTTCCCAACAGAATAAACCATAGTTGTTTTATCCATCAACATTTTTACCCTGCCTAGTAGATGCTTGATAGGTATTTGTTATTGGATAAATGTTTCCTTTTCGATTTGACTACCATCATAATAATTCTGTAATTCTCAACTTTACTTAATTTATACCTTCCATGTCATCACTGTTTATTTTTGTATCTTCCACTATGTTGTAGCTTACTGAGTTAATTCTCTCTCTCTTCTACGAAATCTTTGAGGTCAGTGATTCTTAGGTTAGTGACTCTTTTTGCCCTGGTCCACCTTACCTGAAATACAGTAGATTCTCACAAATTCTAGCTGTCCGAGTGGAATGGAATTAAACTCTTCCAGGGCAGAAACAGGAGTCTCAGCCCTGAGATATGGTATAGTGTCTCCCCTGGAGGGTTGGGCATAAAGGAAATAGAGAATGAACTCAAGAAGCAAATGCTGCTAAGGATGTGAGGGCAAGTTTGGGTAATGTCCCAGAGAACAAGGGAAGGTAGGTGAGCAGAAAGCAGGCTTCTTCATTATGATCATGTGGACATTTAGGAATTGGGGACAGATGGCTCAGCCAAATATTCCAGGAGTTGAGGAGTTTGGATAAGAAAAAATGCTACTCTAAAATACACCTCTGAGATACAAGAGGTAGGAAAAAGAAGCACTGTTTAGCCCTTTTATGGGTGGAAAAAAATGTTGAAGAAAAATGAAAAAGAACCTCTCCTCCATATCAACTCCTAAATGCCACAAGAACACAACTTTTTCTCTCCTAACTGCTAATCCTTGCCATTGGTTGAATCTCATCCCTCAGTGGAAACTGCCCCTTCCCTTCTCTTCATGAAGTCAGTACACCTGGCCTATGATTTCAGATCCCTGGATGATTTTGGTATGTAGTATTAGCTTGATTTTGAGTGCTTAAATGCATAGCTATTAGTTTATTTTTCTCTCCCTGGTGGACTGTTAGCTCTATGACTATGATATGCACAATTTTTATACTTATTGTCTAGTGTGGTTGGTACCTAGAAGGTATTAGCAATTATTATTAACTTCTTATTACTGATTGTTGTTTATCATTAATCATTTGTTGAATTTAAAATCGCCATAACCGAGGAAGTGCTCTTGTTAGGCCGATGGTTTGTATTCTCTAGGGAGGATGATCGCCAAGTCATCACTGAGGGTCTCTACAGTCCAGGCACCATCTTGGATATGTTGATTGGGTTCTAATGGTGAGCATACATGGAAATCACCCAGCAGAGTCCCTGCATGTTATCAGCATTATGTGCTTGTTACTGGCTCTGGTTTCTGCCACTCCAAACCCTACCATACAAATTGTCAGATATAAATTATAAATAATGAATCATCAAAAATAAGGAAAAATATAACACATAAAATATATCAGATAGGCATTTGTATTCACATATGCAAGGCCCATTAGGCAAATTCTTGGCCCCATGTCCAAGAAGTTGGCACTCTGGAACACATTTTGCAGTAAGAATTACTGGGAAATTTAACCGCGAAAATTTTTGTACTTGTTTCTAGGAGTTATGAATCTTTTTGTGTGTGTGTGTGTGTGCCTGGGATTGAACTCACAACCTCACACCTGCCAGGCAGGCACTTAGGCCACTGGCCTTAATCCCCAGTGAATTATGAATCTTTGAGACTTTGATGCATGTTAGAATGATAATAATTAAAACCTCATGTATCTTAGAAAATTTCCCTTCTGTAATATTTCCTAAAAAGAAAAACAATTAGAGGAGTCATTTGCAGCAGTGGAAATCAGTTTGCTGACACCCCCAGAGGCAAGGCATGAAGCTTGGGTTTCCCCTAGGGTGGGGATCTCAAGTTTGACAATCAGTAGTGTCACCTGAGAGGTGGATTTTTAATGCTTAAGAATCCTGTTTCCCATATCAAGAACTGGATGAAGGAATTCTTAGGATCAGGTCTGAGAATGACTGAATGCTTAGCTCAGTACTCAGCTAGGTATGACAAAGAGCTTTGGTCCTCTGTCTCTTTCTTATGTTTCCTGCTCCTACTGCATTTACACACACGCTCAGACCCGTGTAGTATATGAGTAGTTGGCTTGAATAAAACTTGCAGTGGGTTATGACTCTGACAGCTCTCTCCTCTCTTTCCCAGAACTTCCTTTTCTTCCTATAACCGCCCCTTCCTTGAAACCCAACTCATTTGTTTGCATGGTCCTTGTGCCTCCCGTTCCCAGGACAGCAACTTGCTGGATCATTTGCAGATAGAAGCAGAGATCTAACATTTGGATATTTGCTTAATGTCTGCTGCCATTAACTTGCTTCAACCATTACCTGCTGCTTAATCTATGGTTTTCCCTTCTGCCTACCTTGGCCTTCTTCTAGCTAATACTTGTGGACAATTTTTCAGTTATAGCTTTTGAAGGGCACTCAGCATTTGTCTGCCCAGCTGTCTCTGTGGTCATCCAGGATGCCTGGCTCAATTGCCAGCAATTGTGCTACACGTTTTGCTATGAGTAACAGTATTCATTCCATGTTCATGTAAATCACTTTGCATTTTCAAGAAGCTACTTCATTTGTGTATGTGTATGTGTGCGTGTATTTGGCAGGGAGGGGTCAAATTAATTACGAATCTTCCATCCCACCAATTATTCATAAAGCTAGTATCATTTGCATCTTAAATAGTATCCAGGTATTTAAAGAAAGAGTGTACTATACCCACAATGATAAACTCAATAATCTTTAGAATTATTCCCAGGTTGTTAAGTAATGCAGACATATTAAAACATTTTTGGTTCAGTTTATGTTCTAATAAAATGAAAGCATAGCTAAAGGGCAGTATTGGGTAGCAGGTGATCCATTACCTATTCTATATTCTCTTTGGCTACTTACATACTGCCTAGGTGTATATATAGTTTCAAAAATGATTTAAGAAAGAATTTATCATCACTTCCAATGTATAGGCTGAAAAACCAAAAACATAACAAAGCAAACAAAAAAAAATCTTTGTTTTCATTACAGTTGAATTTTTATTTGAAAATTTTCACCATTTCTAATTCAGTAAATCATTCATTTAAAAGAATTTTGCAGATATTTTTCATGCAAACTTCTTCTCAATATTATTATGCTTCATGTTATAGGGATCTATCTATAAAATTTTATTCTGTTATCTCACCCCACTCTACTTCATGCTATCCTGTCCCATCTGTTGTACTGTTTTCTTTCTTTATTCTATTTCAGCATGGTGTATTCTGTGCAGTTTAGTATAACAATTACTAATCGGTCACTTCTTATGTGCCAGGAATGTCAAGTAAAGAAGAGGTGAACAGGTTGGTGCCTTTACACTCAGATTTGTGGCTTCAGGATGGAGAGTGGTGAGGGGAAGCATGCTGGTTACTATAAACAAGGCAGCCCTGTGAGGTGAAGGACCAAAGTATTGTTAGAGAGACATGCGTGGCAATAGAAAGAGAATGGTTCAGTTTGAGGACAGCCTAACCTGAAACTTGACCATGGACTTCCCTGACATCCCTAGGTACTAACACAGTATTTCTGAAGGGAAAGGGCTGCTGCTGGAAAGATCACAGGACTGTTACAGATATAGCAGTGCAATGGTATGAGATCAGCTGCAAAAATTGCAAACCAAATCACAGGTTTGTTTGTTCTGCAAATGTTATACAAATGGTAAAAAATTTTCCCAGTTAGAAAATCAACAACAAAACAAAAACTTGATTAGATGAGGAGCCTCACTGTCACCATGTTCTTGCTGCCTGAGACGCTTGCCCCCACCTCCTTGTTCTCTAAATTTACCTTCCTGTCCACCAAGTCATTTTATTCCCCCTTCATGTATTGCTTATCTGGCTGAGAAATTCCATTTGAGTATCTCTCATCCATTGTTAGGAGGGAGCATTTCTAAAACCTATAAAACACATGGGTCTCATACTCTTCCTTTTGAGAACAGGTAAGTTAATAGTGACAGTGGTAGCGCTAATAATAGTGATCAGTTTTGGAGCAACCTGGCATGAGCTAGTTACTATGCTTAGCATTTCCCAAGTATCATTTCTAGTCTACCACACTACAAAATAAGATTGGGTTCTTATTAATCTCTAGACAAAAATGAATTTAAGAGAGCAATTGGCACAGAAGAGAATCATAAATATGTTGTGGTAAGTGGTAAAGCATAGATGTGACCCTTAGTAATTAGTGTCAACTTGCCTAGGTTAATTAATGCCTGGATGTGTCAACCAGTTGTTTTTAGAGATGATTGGCATATGGACTAGCAAACTGAGAGGGAAAAGACTTACCCTGATTTTGGGTGGCACTGATTAAGAGGCTTATAGCTTGTGTAGTGTTACAGTTTATATCTAGTTGTCCCCTGAAAAACTTCATGTACTCACAGATGAGAGATTTTCAAAGATGACTGGGAAATGGGCGAATGATACTCATCAGTGGTTTAGTCCATGCTTTATAGCTAGATGTGGTTTGGGAGCTGAAGCCTGGTTAGAGGAGGTGGGGCACTGCAGGATGTGGCCTCTAAGGGTTTATCCCCTTCCTATCACCCTTGATTGTTCTCCTTGCTTCCTGTCTTCCATGTGATGAGCTGATTCTACTCTGCCATGCCCCTGTGCCATGCTCCCCTTCCTTGGAATCGGGGTACTAGGGATTAAAATGTCTAAAACTGTGAGCCAAAATAAACCTTTCCTCATTAAAACTGTGGGTGTCAGGTATTGTGCCTCAGCAACAAGGAAGGTAACTAAGGCAGAATAAAAAGAAGTAGGTTGATGCATATTTGAAGACCTCTATTGTTCTTGAGCAGGTTTATCTTTTGCTGCTATTTCCTGTGGACATCAGACTCCAGTTTCTTCAGGCTTCTACTGCAGACTCATACTAACAACTCTCCAGGGAGCTTCCAGACCTTCAGTCTCAGACTGATGCTGCATCCTGAACACTCTTTTTTCACTATTTCTAGCTTCTTAGACCGAGTAGTTACTCTGGCTCTGCAGCACACAGGTGGCCATTATGGACTCTTCTGCCTGTGACCCTATAAGCTTACCAATAAATTCTCTTAAAGAATAAGAGGTATTTATCTTAGAGATAACTCCTCGGAGAATTTATATACCTACACGCGTACACACACACACACACGCACACACATATATCTATACATTTTTCCCCTAATCAATACATACGAATTGGATTCTAATTGCCCACTGATACTTCTTAGCCATCGAACCAGAGAACTTTGAGAAAAATGTTTGAAAAGTTTGAATCATGAGACATCAAAGCCTTTGCTTTTAGCCACAGCACTGTATTAATGACTTGAGGCAAGAAAGGATGAGACAGTTGCAGAAGGAGGCAGTGGACCATGGTCTCCCTGCTGCAAACCAGGACAGATAGTCTGGACAACTGGTGTGGATTTGGGAGAGGGCCTGGTGGCTGCCAGATGAACAAGCCAGAAGTCTTAATTGAAACATCCTTTCAGTGAAGCTTAAAGTGATGCTGATGTTTCAAGAGTGAAGTGTTACCTTGAAGCAACACTGTTCCCTCTTTCCTTTCCTGTATGATATACTCCAGGTCCTACTGTCACTTCTCTGTCTCCCTAGCATGGTTTCCTGTTCTTCATCTTCATTTCCTGTGCTTGGTTGAACTTCTTCTTTTTCTTCTTTTATTTATTTTATTTTATTTTTTGGTTTCTGTAAAAATGCATATGAATTGGGATTTTAATTGCCTATGAATACTTCTTAACCAGAGAGTTTTGAGGAAAATGTTTGAAGAATTTGAATCTTTTACTATTTTTATTTTAATTTCAATGAGAAAAAAAAAAAAAAAAGCAAACCTTCTACAGGACATCCAAATGGCAAAAAATTCAACTTTGTTCTCACCTTACTAAAGATTACTGGGAAGGAAGCTGCTCATCTTGTGAAAGACTTAACATCAAGCAGAAACTCCCACATAAGTTATCTTTATTCCCTACAATAATCCTCAGAACACTTTGTAACGTATATATTTTTCTTTTTTACAAACTCATTTGCACACATCAGCACTAATTTTCAAATGTGCCTAGAAGCAGTGAGAAATGAAACTTCAGATTGGTAGCAGTTTTCAAATAGCATTCACCCACAGCTGCCTCTCAACTTTACTTGTTATTAAAAAGGGGGAAAAGGCAAAGTTGGTATTTTTTTATTACTCTAATTAAGTCTTTAAAAGCTGCAACCACACAGAAAAGAGAGAGGGAGGAAGTGGATAAACAACAACAAAACAAAGCTCTGTTTTGGAAATTAAAGTGCCAACCTGACAAAATTCACGTCAACAAAATCCTTGAAATTACTGTCTTCTTAAACTGTGGTCCCCCATCTGCACTCCTGAAAGAGGTGGGTGTGACTGCACAAGAGCAATGATATTTATGGGAGAAAACGTAGCCCCAAGGTGGAGATTAGCATAGACTGGAAGGAAAGAATGAAGTAAGACAGTCTTTACAGAGAGCCAACCCCGTTTCAGAATTACTCTAGGAGTTTTTACTCTATTGTTTCACTTAATCCTCATGCCTGCTTAATGAAGCCCATCTGGGGTGAATAACAAAAGAATAAACATAACAAAGAAAACAAATTTTGTTCTGACTATGTACCAGGCTTTATATGACAAATCTCACTTAATTCCTCATAACCTTATGACAAACGCATTGTTTTTATCCTGTTTTAATAAGCAGCATGGAAAAGTTTAGAAAGGGCTCAGCCCCGTAGAGATTGGTGGAGCAAAGCTTCAGACCAAGCAGTGCAGTCCCAGTGCCACCTGGAACAGGTCTCCTGCTAAGAGAAGTACTCACAGAGGTAGAGAGTACTGGTAGAGCCGTTGGTTTTCACCAAGGCTGAAACCAGACAAGGCAATACCTAGAAAATTACCATGAAGAATCTGGGATTTATTCTAAGGAGAAAAGGTTGGACAAGTTTCAAGCAGAGCAGTGGCAGGTCAAGTGTTATTTCTTGAAAGGTTACTGAGTTTGGGAAATGGTAGATTAGAGTGAGACAGTTAGAAGGTGGGGAGAGCAATAGGGGGCGCCCATTGTATAATCCAGGGGAAGTTGGTAGTAGCTTGAATAAAAGTATGGGAAAAAAATGAAGGGAAGCAAACCAAGTTAGTAAAACTGGGTAAAACTGGGACCTGTAAGTGACTGATTTATTATTTTGAGGGAGTGGGACTGGTGAGGAAGTGGCCAAGGGAAATATTATGGATGTGATAAGAATTTGAGAAGCAGAAAGTGATTTGCAAGCCTAAATTCTTCTGGAACTGGGATTTTAGAGAATAATAGCTGGGAACTGTGACTTTTGTATATCATTTCTTTTTCTTTCCATTTATTTTCCTTAGAAAGACAGACTCACAGTACATTTCTTCACATGCTATGTGCACAATGTCCTGTACACATTAAATAAGAAGATATGTTGTAGCAATTAGAATCATTGAAAGAAAATGGACAGGACCTATGGAATCAGGAAAATTTTCAAAATGATAAAAGGCATCTACAAATATTTCAACTAGCATGATAAAAATATTTCAACTAACATGATATTTAATGGTAAAGACTACTTTCCTCAGTGCTCATGAACAAAGCAAAGATGTCTGCTCGTATCAGTTCCATTCAGCAGTGTAACAGAAGATCTAGCTTGTGCAGCAAGGCAAGAAACAGAAAGAAAATGTGAATAGTTTCAAAGTAAAAAGTAACACTGTGTAGCCAGGGATTTAGCTCAGTGGCGCAATTGCCTGCCTGTCAGGTGCAAGGTTGTGAGTTTGATCTCCAGTACCAAAACAAAAACAAAAACAAAAAAAAAGCCTATGTAAAGAAGACAGGAACATGTATGCAAAATATCATTAGAATTGATGAATTTAATAAAAGTTGAAGGATGTAAGATTAACATAATATATACATTTTACTTCTGTATACATATTAACATCAGTCAGGAATACATTAAACAAATTAATGTATATCTACAGAAGAATCAGAAATGTGAAAGGCTTAGATATAAATTTGAGAAAAATCTCCAAGACTTATTTAACAAAAGCTAAATAATATTTCAGAAATTGAAGAATGCTTCAATAGAGAACTATTTATTTATTGGATGATTCCACTGTTAAGGAGTAAATTCCTGTCTAATTGATCTACACATTAAATACAACTCAATGCAAATCTCAACAGAATTCATAGAATTTGACAAACTCATTGTGACATTCATATGGAAATACATAATACCCATAATAGCTAAAACAGTTATAACAAAGAACACAGTTGAAAGAGTTGTACTTGTTGATGTTGAGATATATTGTAAATCTACAGAAATTGTTACAATGGATACAGTGTGATATTGGCACCAATATCTACAAATTCACGACTGCAGCAGAAAAGAGTCATATAGTAAACTTATGCACATATGGTTAATTGACTTTTGAAAAAGGGATAAAGGTAATTTAGTGGAGATAGGATAGTCTTTTCAAGAATGAGACTGGAACTATGAAATTGCATCATGCAAAAATAATGAAAAATTTCCTATTGACTCACATCACATAAAATTAATTCAACTTGATAACAGATTTAAATGTAAAGGACAAAGCATAAGACTGCTAGAAAGATATACAAGATAAAATCATTATGATCTTGGGTAAGTAAACAGTGCTTAAATCATCTAGAATATAATGCATTAAAAATTCACAAAATTGAACTATATTAAGGACTTTTAAAATTTTTTTTTATTTTTTATTTTAAAGAGAGTAAAACAAAACAGCAAAGCAGATCAGAACAAAACAATGCAAGTAGCACAGAATTTCAAAATAAGACAGCAGGAAACCAACAGTGGCTACCATTATGTCTCTTGTTTTCTTTGAAATAGTTATCCATACCTTCACACACAATAAATTAATACAAAACAAAATAGTATAAAACCAATCAAAACAAAAGAATGAGAGCCATAAGGGCCTTCAAAAGCAGACAATAGGAAATCAATAATTGCTACCATAATGTCTCTTGTTCTCTTCAAAATAACTGCCAATAGGACTTCTTTTTTTAAACAAAAAAATCTTTTAAGAGAATGAAAAGAGAAAATATAATTTGTATTTGATAAATGATATACACAGAATATTTTTAAAACTGTCAAAACTCAATAGTAAGTAAAGAAACAAGTCAAATGAATAAATTCCAAAAGATCTGAATATATTTTTCACCACATAGGATAGATGCATAGATTATAAAGACAGGAAAATAGGCTCACCATTATTATTCATTAGGGAAATGCAAATTAAAATTGTAAGGAGATATTTCACATATTGGAACATCTAAAATGTAGCAGAGTGGCCCTACTAAATGTTGATGACAGTGTAAATTAACTTGAACTTTCCTACACTGTTGGTGAGAATATAAAAACTGTACAAAGACTGGAAAATACTTTGGCAGGTTCCAAAGTAGTTAATAATTTACCTACCATATGGCTCAGCAACTACTTGTGGGTACTTATACCAAAGAAACAAGAGCCAATGTTCATACAAAGCAGTGTGCCTGTATGTTCACAGAGCAAAAATAAAAGCAATGAAGCTTCCATCAACAAATGAATGGATAGGAAAATTATGGAGTATTCATGCAATGGAATGCCACTTATAGTTAAAGTAAAATTGACTATTGATACACAGATAAACATGGATAAATTTCCAAATAACTACACTGAGCAAAAGAAAGCAGGTGACTAGAACGCAACCTGAATCATTCCATTTGCTTACCTACAATGACTGGATGCGTATTGATGGTTGCCTGGTGTGGAGACCAGGAGGGGAGAGCAGGAAGGAGCAATTACAAGGGAGCACAGCATTTTTTGTGACTAGTGAGTATGTACATTTTATTTAGATTTAGTATTTTTAAACATTTTCTTCGATGTGGTTATGACTTGATGGGTATATGTCAAAACGTACCTAATTGTACACTTGCTACATGTGTGTTCATTTTATTTTTCTTAATACTTCAAAAAAACTGCTTCCCCATTTTATCTA
The DNA here is from genome assembly GCA_004363535.1 of Dasyprocta punctata. Lineage (NCBI taxonomy): Eukaryota > Metazoa > Chordata > Mammalia > Rodentia > Dasyproctidae > Dasyprocta > Dasyprocta punctata. The sequence continues at coordinate 15,841 of RJWM01027874.1, read as the reverse complement.
TTTCCTGTTTTATTTTAAAATCTCAGAGCCGGTGTTTCTCAGGATGCTTAGTATGATTTTCCATGTGTATGCATAGTCCTGGACATTCCCACAGGTGATAAAAGCCAATTTCTCTGATTCCCAGGTTGTTTGCTCCAGGAGAGGCAGGTTCCGTTTGCAACACAAGGGGAAGTTAGGTTTTAAGATCCACTTGTGCTCCTAAGGACTAGATGCACAGCCAATCAGCAGCACTACTTGACCAGTATACACCTGGCCAATTGAGGATAGTTTTTTCCAAAGCCTTCTGCTAAGGTAGTAGTAGTAAGAATTGATGTTTGTTAGCATTTCTGTCTTTTACGCCTCCTAGAATCACATTCTTTTGCTTCACTTGCAAAGGTCTTGCCTGTGGAGATCTTCTTGCCCCATTCCTAACTATCATTCAAAAGAATCCTAAACCTTTGAGTCTGAACCTCTTCTTGAGACATAGCCTTTGTAATGTAAATCTAAAGGCGCACTGGAGTGGCATACCGAGCACAGGTGAATCCCTTCAGGCTAGCAGCACAGGTGCAGCCTACTGGTAGCATTCCCTTCTCCTAAGGAGTCCTATCTCCTGTGTATGGAGGAGTGAGAATAATACCTTGGGATAAAGGGTGGAAGGGGGAGAGATTTCAGAGTTGGAACTCTAGAAAGAAAAGGAAGGAGGGACTGCAGCTAACCACACCTTCATCTATCTGGTCTTTCACAGGATCCCATATTTTACTCTTCACCTATTAGCACACTCAACACATATTTGCTGGATATCTACCATTTACCAGGCACTGTGATATTCATGCTTATTTAATAGCAATAGTTTTCTTTTTGCTCTGGTTCCCCAAATGCCTGAGGGTTCTTGGTGAGTAGGAACTATCCTTTTTCATCTTTGTATATTCAGTCTGTAACGAAGTGCCTGCCATATATTAGGTGAATGAAGAATGACCTGGATTTAAAACCTTGAATCTGTCCTTTTATAGCAGTGAAGTCTTAACCAAGTACTTAACTTCTCTGGACCCTTAGTTATCCTGGTTATAAAATGAAAAATTTTGATGTCATAAATATGGGAAGATCAAAAGAAATAATGACTGTAAAAGCAATTTATAAAGTGCGAAGTGCCATTTAATGTTACCATTGCTCTCTTTAATTTCCTTCCTCCCATCACTCTTTCCCAGTTTTAAATGAGAACCTCTTTTTTCTTCCTTGTTGCTTTTCATACTTCCATTTTGTTGTTCGGTCAAAAATCACTTCAAATTGTTCCCTTCTAAAGATGCAGAGTGAAAGCAAAACAAAAAGAGAAACTAAATATATATTTTAAAGCCAACAATTACTTTGAAAGCACAAGGAAGTGGATTCTTTCTTAATATTTTTATCATTCTTTCAGCATCTCTCTGCTTCTTTGTGAGGAATCTGAAGAACACTATTCTTCAGGACTGTGTACTGTGGACAGATCAAAACAATACAGCAGATTCTGCAGACTTTTTCCACATAAACAGAACCTCCTTACGCTGCCTGCATATTGTCCTTCAGATCCTAGCAGTATCAGAGCTGGACACAGAGAGACATGTGCTTCATTCCTCCAGGGCCACGGGGTTTTTTTTGTTTTTGTTTTTGTTTTTTGTTTTTTTGCGGCACTGGGGATTGAACTCACAACCTCGCACCTGCCAGGGCAGGTGCTTCAGCCACTGAGCCAAACTCCCAGCCCTAGTTTTTTGAGGCAGGGTTGCACTGTCTAGCTCAGGCCGGCCTTGCACTCACATTGTAGCCCAAGCCGGCCTTGAACTCACAATGCTCCGCCTACCTCAGCCTCCCGAGTGCTGGGATTAAAGGCATGCGCCACCATGCCCAGCTTACAGGGGGTTTTTTGACTCCAGCTCCTGTGAAATCTCAAGAAGCATTATAACTTCAGTGTTTCTCAGGAATGACTCAGCAGAGCCACTCTCAAAGAACAGAGCTGTCTGAATCTGGCAGTCAGATAGAGCATGCCACTTAGAGTTTCTAGGCAGCCTACACACCAGCTCCAGAGCCAACGTGAGAGGGGGCCACTTACCTAGGAATAGCTTCAGTCTGAAAGATAAAAATAAGAAGCTGCCCCCAATATTTCTGAAAGTCATTTTTGTGTTTTTTTCTAAAAAGTACGGCCACATGATTTCTTGCAACTATCTGTAAGTCATACATCTTCAATGGTTCCTCAGGGCTTAGACACTAATCCTCCTCAAATTCTAAATCCGGGTCCTGCGTCAGTTGTCATGTGTCTTCTGCTGGAAGAAATTTCTCGTTAGACCTTTCTGCCTTCTTTGCCTCGTGGGTATTATCTGCACCGTGGGGAATTTCAATAGGTCCTTTGAGATCCAATTTAAACAGGAAAGAATGCCTTGTTGAATGTTAGCACAACCCCTTATTGGTGCTTCTGTCACAAAACTTTTAAGGACTTCTCACCCACAAGGTTTACTGTGTTGAAACCGTAGGACCTCATTCTTTTTCATTTCTCAGTGTTTGACAGACAAGAAATGCTGAGCCCTGGAGCACACTTTAAGGCTTTTCTAGTCTCTCATCTCCCCTTAAACCCTTTCTCTGCCCTCTGTGAAAGAGGAATTGTCAACCAGCACCCAGAACACTGGACTTGGTCATGGGTAGATCTTTCAAAGTGTAAATGACAGTCTTTGTAATACACTTCTGAACAGAGTTACTTTCTTCCAAATCTCTTTCTCCTTTATTCTAACCCCTTCCAGGTGCATGGCTTGTTTGTTTCTTTTTCTTGAACACTGATGGATGTGGCCTTTGATTTATCTCTCCCTGTTTAGCACAAATAAATTGTCTGCACATTGTGTGAAGATAGAATTAGGTTAGGACTTGCATAGTTTCAAGGCTATTTAATCTGAACTACTATTATGGGAACAAAAAAAAAAAAAAAAACAATCTGTGTGGTCTGGACAGGCTTACAAAGCTCTGCATTGTAAAAATGTGAGGCTAAAGCTCCAGAGGACATTAAAGGTTGCTTTGTCCTACTATGCCTGTTCACACATCTGCTTATTCCAGGAATTCCTAGTAAAGGGTGGATGGGCCAAAGTGGGTTTTAGGGTTCCTGGCCAAACCATAATCTTGCTATCACATACATAGCACTTGACATATACTCTTGACTCAGCATACAGCAGAAGCCCATGCATGTCCTAGAGTAAGTCTTGAGCTATATGGCCAAGAAAGTTTGAGGTTCTGTACACAGAATGTAAGGACTAGAAATTGGTATTGGTACCCATGTTCCCTTTACCCCATAGAAACCTCATCCTTTGGGACCCTAGAGGAGGACAAGAGAGTTACATTCCATTGTACATCAAGGCAGTTTCCCTTCTCTGGGTCTATAGGAATAAAGAATTCCATGTTTATATTTTATGCCCTCAAATGGCATATACTATCCACAAGAGCAAGGACCATAGCATATACTCTGTTGTGTTTCTCCATGAAACTGGCAGGGTTTGGCATGTGTGTTGAATTAGTTCAGACTGAACTAAAATTGGAGGTGTTAGCAAAAAGTTGCTGGTATTTATTGCTTGTCTAGTCTATGCTAGTCATAAATCTAAGTGTTTTACACACATTCCCTTAATCGATCCTCCAATTTTTTGAGAAATGTGTAGAACCCAGATATGAAAAGAACTTATCAGGTAGAATAAGTAATTGGTCAAAGTCAAAATGACCAGTAAGTGGTAGATTTGAGATTTTAACTCACATTTGTCCATCTTTGCCTGTTAGACTCCCTAATGAATGCACTAATGCACTAGGCAGCATTGTATTGAGGGCTTCCTAAGGGGTTGATATTTCATGTTTTCTGGAGATATGCTGGTATACAAATCATATACGGTTTATGACCTCATGAAGCATACATTCCATGGAGTTAATCATGGAATTAAGGAAACAAGTAATTACATTTCTACATGATGATAACTAATGGAAGAAACAGATAGTGGACAGTCATTTCTTGATAAAACCTCAAAGTGCTAAGAGTAGATATTCAGATGATATAGCAAGGTATGAGAAAGAGTGCTACAAAGGGCAGGTATGTCTGACTGAGGCATGAGGATTGCTATGAGTTGAAGACCAGCCCAGACTACTTAGTGAGTTCAAGGTCAGCCTGAACTACATAGTAAGACCCTATCTTGGAAAGAAGGAAGGAAGGAAGGAAGGAAGGAAGGAAGGAAGGAAGGAAGGAAGGAAGGATGGAAGGACACACAGACAGACAGAAAGAAAGAAGCAAAGAAAGAAAAAAGGAAAGAGAGAAAAGAAGGTCAAGTCCAAGAACCTCTCCTGTTCATTTAGCCCTATTTACAGGTTTCCCAATTTATGAAAGAATAGTATTATTATACTTCCTTGAGTAACCATAAACCCACAGTTTAAAGTTCACTGACATTTCTCAGAACAGAATGGTTCCTATTAGAAAATTTGCAAGTATTTAGTAAGAAGATAGAATTAAACGTATTAACTTACCAGGATATTTAATTTGCTTTATTATTAGCGAAAACATGAAAATTTTATTCAGTATGATATATTTTAGAAGTATTTGGGATTACTGTTAACTGCTCTAAACCCAACCGTAGCCAGACAGATTGACAACAATATTTGCACTTAAAAAATCACATGTTGAGGTGAAAAACTGTCAGAGAAGTTGTTCAAGGTTTCATATCAAATCAGAAATCAAGGTGGATAGGAGGTCAAAAAAAAGGGTTTTAAATTCCTGACTACTGAACATTTGATGTGTCTATGTGTTTGTGTGTCTCAGATATTTTTCCACCCTGCCTTTCATTTAACATTTTACAAAGAAAGAGGAAAACTCTTTCACGATCTGCTTATGGCATAAGGAGTGAGTTCAGTGCTGCTTTTAATTGAAAGCTCTAAAGGCAAAGCTTGGAGAACAGGGTAACAGCTGTAGTGCATGCAACTGCCCTGTCACGCTTGTGTCACCATAATAGACAGACTTATTATTTTTTAATTAGGAGCTTCAGTGTTTTGTTAAACTCTAAATGTGTCAGGACCTGGGGATTTGGCTAGATAATAAACTGTCTTGTGTTTAATCTTCGTGGAAGCTTTTGGGAGACACAAGGTCAGTTTGCAAAAGACATTTTGTAATTGTGGAATAACAATAGTTAACTTTACTAAGTATTTACCATTTTCCAGGCATCAGCTGAGCACTATTTGAATTCATTTATTAAACCAACCAACTAAATTAAACAAACCCTGTGAACTCCAACTGTGGCCCTGTCATTTTGGTAGATGGACAAGTGATGAATAAAACCATCCAGAGTCAGTTCTTCAGGATTTTACAAAACATATGCTTATGTAGCTGAAATGGAAAATATGCTCTGAGAAGCATAATAGTGGGAGAACAGTTCAATGTCTTGCCCCAATCACAGTGTTGTTTCACCCCATGTTATTCTTGTCTGGGTCAAGGCACCCCTGTTCATCCATCTTGTACTCAAGGCACAAATGCTGTAGTTATTCTTGATTTTTTTAAATCCTCTTTTGTCTCCATGGTACGCACCAAGTCCATTATCAAATGCCACCTATTTTACCTACCAACTATGTCTCAAAGTCATTTATTTTCCGTCTGCATTTACCCCTTACCTCAAGCTTCTTTTTTGCACTTCTGCAATGACTTTATAACAAATTTTCCCAATGCCATTCTTTCTCCTTCCAGCATAGTCCTGTCAGTGTGACTTTGTTAAAACATAGGTTAGATTATGTCTCTTTTCTTCTTAAGATTCTTTAGTGGCTACCCATTTCACTACTTAAAGCACCCCAGGAGCCTCTCAATCATTATTCTCTGGTTTCTCTGCCCCTTTTCAGTTCCTTCCATGGAGCTCTGCCTTCAATGCTCTTCCCACCAGTGCTATCTGCCAACTGCTATACACCCTTCAGCCCTTCACATCTCAGCTGGGATGCTTGCTCCAGGGGGAGCTCCTTGAATTCCAAACCAGAAGAGGATCTATATTATGACCCTGACGAAAGAGAGAAACAATATACCATGTCCTATAATTCTGTATGTTGCCATGAGATTTATTGCATGTTCCATGTTTAATGTCCGTGCCTTACACCAGAATACCAACCTCATGCGGCCTCAGTACCAAGAAAAATACTTGGTAATCCATAATATTTGCTTCAGGAATGAAAGAATTAATACATAGAGAGAAGGAAATTAATGAATTTTACAGAAAGAAAAATTTCATTTGCTAAAGAGGTTGGTGGGGAATCCAGGAGAAGGTGGAATTTTAAGTTTGATGCTAAAAGATCTGATCAGAGTAGAAACAGGATGGGTTAGGAAATGATTGAGAAGAGTATTCCAGACAGGATGCATAAATGCATCTGATTTTGTGTATTAGTCCTACTTCAGCTGTGTTGTCCTGGACAAATTATATAACCTCTCTGTGGTTCTTTTTCAAAAAATTATTAAAGCAGAATATCTCTCCCTTTCTGGACCCCTGTAAGGATTCAATGATATTAGATTATGAAAATCTTTTGAAGAGCATCAAGCCATAAGTGTATGAGAGTTATTTTTACTATTTATATCTCATTTTAGTTGCATATGTTTTATTGTCAACTTTGTCCAAACTTGAATCCTTCCATTTGGTGCTCCTCAAACCCAGTTGAATCTTTTGCTTCATTCATTCATTCATTCATTCAATTATTCATTCATACGTTTATTTATTTATTTATTTATTTCTGCCTTTTTTGGGGGAAACCATTTACTTGGTGAATGACATGGAATGTGACCTGCTGTAGCTGAATTCTGTATTTTCCTCCCTGATGTAGTGTTGTTGGACAGGTTGCTTGCTCTTAGTTCTAGCCAGAGTTTCCTTTGTTAATAATTATTTTGAAAAACTGAAAATCAGGGACACATGGAGATGATTTAGGTCTCTTAACCCAGCATTGTGGGTATGAGGAACAAGGAAGAGAAGAACCTTTGGTAAGAAATTGAGGTGTGAGGTGAGTTTGGAGGTTTAGGGATGTGAGTTAATATTTAATTGCATTCATAGTACACTGAGAGTTCTTACAGCTGTATGGGTTATGTTTTCTAATATCTATTATTGCTAGCCTCTTCTAACATGAAAACTAAGTTATCTTCAGCATGTCATGTTAGCTAGGCACTGTGCTACATACTTCAGCTGTATCACTGTGAAGATAGTATTATGGTAGACATTTGATGGAGTACTGCAAAAGTGTCTTTTAGGGAGGTGATTTTACATGTTAGTGCTTCTCCAAAACAACTAGAGGGCTTGTTAAACCATAGACTTCTGGACTCTACCTCCAGAAGAGTCTCATTCAGTGGGGAGTGTTCTGGCTCAGGTCTGTGTATCTGCATTTCTAATAAAATCCTAGATGACGTTGATGCTGTGATCAGAGAGCCCACTTTCAAAAACAAAGTATTAGAGTTCTAGTATTTACAGCTGGTGCTCAACAGAATTGAGAGTCACCAGAATTCCTTCAATATTATTTCAGCAATGTCTGGAGCATGAATTCTAGCAGAGGAATGTGGTGGGGGAAGACAGTAAGAGATGAAGAAATGGAAGAGGGAGTAAGGCATGTAGGCAGGGAAAACTCAGCTAGTTCAAGCATGTTCGGGCACAAGGCTTCAGAATGACCTCTGTGTACCTGACTTGTCCCACCTTGTGACCCAGAAGTGATTGAGTTCATAATTGAATGTCCTTTATACTTCTGAAGTAGTATATCATCAAAGTGAATAATGAGTGGGTGGTGACAAATGAGCCTTTCTTAAGAAGGTAGTTTTTGAGACTCAGAATTTTCCTTAGAACCTAAGATCAGTGACTTCTCTATGTGTCATGGCACTGCAAGTCACTTCAATTCCCTTTCAAATCTTTTCCCCCAAAGTATCAGTAATAAGAATGATTCCTGACTAACAAAGAGGCAGCACGGATCACAAGTGTGAGCTGAGGTGAATAAGAAAGTGCCTGGCTGGTGTGAAATAACGTAGACCTCTGAGGCTATCCCAAGAGGTGATAGTAGTTTTCCAATAACTTGGTTTCAGATCAAGCTTTCAGTGTATTCGGTGGGATAAAGAGGTAGGTGTGTGGTTAGAAAGATATTTGAGCACAAGAAGTGAGGACAGACCCTGAGGGGAATATCCTAGATCTCCTGAGAACGAAGGAAAGGTGAGTAATTCTCACATTTCCAGTCGCTTAAGAATCCCACCCATCACCTCAAATCAGCAACACTTATTTTGAATAAATGCTCAGAACATAAATGGAGGCTGAAAAACAGAGTGGTTAGTACTGGGACCCTCTGTATCAGCCTGGAAGCTTTAAATATCTTTCTAAATACAGGTATACGACTTTTTGCAGACCCTATAACTTCCTCAAATCTCCATTTCCTCTTTGTCAGATTAGAATAACAAGAGTCTGTAAAACACAAGAGTTCTGTTGAAATTAAATATGTTAATGCCCATAAAAACTTGGCCCAATGTCAGAACTATCTTTTCTTGACACACAGTAAATAGTTTTTTCTTTTTCATTTTAGTAAACGTTCAATAATAGCATTGAAGAATAAATGAAGACACACATATCCTTAACCAGATTTGCAATTTTATGGGAGATGACTCAGCCCAATAGCTTCCTGAAATATTTCTCCTTCTTTTATTTGACTTAATAGTTTGTCATGTGTCATCTTCCCGTTCTCACCCTACTTCAATGTCACCTGAGAACACAGGTACATCACCCCAATGGGCTCCCCTCATGGTCTCAGATAAAGAACTGGCACCTAGATGTTGGATGGCAATGGCAAGCAAAGGTGACATGAAAGCTGGGATGGAAAAAGCAATTGTGTTTCCCTGTGAGAAAGTCAAATTATACAAGGCATGGCGACCTCTGCTCTACATTGGGGAAGAAAAAAATAAGCAATTTACTTGCACATGGTTCGTGGGAAAATAGCCTTGGAGGAAAATTACTTATGTAGTGAATTTATGTCTGGTTGTAAGACAGATTATACTACTGTATCAGCAAATGAGGTCAGAAGAGCAGGAAGGGCAGATGGTAACAGGAGTGCCTTGCGTGGAGGGGCTGCGTTATCTGTATATGAACCTTGAAACATCTGAGGACACATTTTAAAGTGCTGGGTTAAAAATACATCCCTTTTTTAAGCTTCCAAAGCAAACCTGGCATTTTACATTGTGTGTACTTTGTGTTTATTTTATATTTATATTTAGCAATGTTTGAAGTGTAATGGTAGACATAGCTTAAGTAGACATTTTAAGAATGAAGCACACCTGGAGAACTGTGAGAATTACTATGTATTGCTGGGCTATTCTGTGGGTCTCAAATTTAAATGTCTAAAGTAGTACCAGTCAGGAGAATCAGTGACTTCCATAAGATCAAGGCAGGAAGACACAGGAAAGTCATGGGGACTGCGAGACACGAAATACACACACCCTGCTCGGAGAGGCAGCAGCTTCTCCATTCAAACCAACACGGGGCTTAGTGTTGCTAGATGTTTCTGAGTTTTCAAAACATAGCAGAAACCTAAAATTATGTTCAATGTTACTTAAAATTTTCATATTTACTGAATAATTTTTAAAAATCATGTAATTCAAACAGAATTTATGTTTTAGCCCAGTCTGTCCATCAGTAAGTCACCTCTTTCTACATAGAAACAATTAGCACTCTCCCTCTCAGAGTGAGTGAGGGCAAGTCCAGATCTATTTAGGAGTTCTATGTACATTGGTTTAAAACCCACATGGATCTAAAATTGAGGTCTATGCTGTAACTTAACAGATTTTCCCACTTACCAGATAAGGCAAGCTTCGGTTTTCTCATTTGTACCCAAGTGGTAATAATAGCAATTAGCATACAGCATTATTGCATAGATGAGATGCAAGTAGCAGTAATTTCTTTTTTTTTTTTTTTTTTTTTTTGCGGTACTGGGGATTGAACTCACAACCTCGTGCCTGCCAGGGCAGGCGCTTAAGCCACTGAGCCAAACTCCCAGCCCTGGTTTTTTGAGGCAGGGTCGCACTGTGTAGCTCAGGCCGGCCTTGCGCTCGCGTTGTGGCCCAGGCCGGCCTTGAACTCACAATGCTCCTCCTACCTCAGCCTCCCGAGTGCTGGGATTAAAGGCGTGCGCCACCACGCCCAGCTTAGCAGTAATTTCTTAGTATAATTCTAGGCACATAGTAAGCACTTAATAAATATTGGCTGTTCTTATTATTTATAATAAAAAGTCTTATTCCCTCTAATTCTATTCTTTTGTTTTACTCTTGCCTTTTCTCAAGTTCTGTATTGATAACTCCAGTTTTAGTTTCCTGATCTTTCTCTTATTCCTTGGGTCAGAGGCAGTTTGAGTTTTCAAGTTCTTACTCCCAGCACTCTCTGTAAGATGCATCCTTCTGTCTGACGATTCTTAACAAATAACCCTGGTCACTAATTAAAGGTAGAATATAGAATTTCTATTCTTGGTGTTGGTAGGGGTTTTAATGTATGTATCTAGTTCAAACATATCTAGAATATTTTCTCCAAGGTCCCTTATGGAACCAGTCTGTACTGAGGTGTTCTATTTATGACTGGAATGATAACACAAATTATATGCACATAAGAAACATATATGTCAACTTGAAAATATTATGCATAAGATGAACCTTCATCGAGTATGTCTTTATGCAGAATAGCAAGGTAAATGATTGAGATAATGTGGTTTGCTGTTTAATAAGAGCATGAACAACAACCACACATATACATCTACATTTTTCCTTCTTTTGGCCATCAAATGTGAAGGTATGACTGAGCTCCCCTACCAATATAAAGGCTGGTGTTTACTGTATATGAATTGGATCATTTTGTTGTTGTGAAGTTTTGGGCCATTTACAAATAAAACTTTCAAATATCCTATGAATGTGAATATGTTGCCATGAATTCGGAGAACAGCACTAAAGCCCACACATTAAGCTTAATCAACATGTATTGAGAACTTTAAATGACAGAGAGCCAGCCCATGAGAGTAAAGACTTCTTGAGTGAGATGTTTGCTATAAATTGTGCTTGCTAAGTAGGACTCAATGGTACCCAAGGTCTATGGAGCATTAACTGTATCAGGAAGTAACTGAAGTGAATTTGTGTATCTTGGGTTATGAAATCTTTATGTAAACTTATGAAGTCAGCATTATTTCTTCTTTTTCTACAAATGACAAAATTGCAGTACAGAAAGGATACATGACTTAGTCAGAATTGATTATGAATAAGTGGTAGAACCAAGCTCTGAACTCTAGAAATCTGATACCAGAACTCATACTAACCTCTGGGCATTGCATTTATTTTAGCCACATGAAGATTCATGGGAAGGCAGTGTCTGGCAGAGGGAATAGCATAAGTAAAAGTATGGATTGTGGGAGGTACAAGAATGCATTCCTAGAACACAGTGGCAGAAGGAGCTGATAGAGCGGTAAGGAGTGGAGAGGTCTTCAGAGGGGATCTTCCTCTGACACAGTTTATGAGACAAATCTAAATAGAGCAACACTTTAGCAAGGAGTCTATTAGAAGCTATATCTAATGGTTTAGAGAAGAGATGGTGGGCAGGAGGTAAGGAGATAGGAAGTTCTCAGAAAGACTGAGTTAGTTTCCTGCCAGTTTGGTGGGATGACATCAATGTCTTATTATTCTGATGTTAGAAAAATAATATAACATTTCTCTCAAATGTGAGTTTGCAGAATAAATACACCTCTTCTAATTTTTGCAATTTCATATTAATACAGAAATTATTCATGCAAACATTTATGATTTTTATGTTTCTTAAACTTACTTACTGTAAACTTCTCCAGACAGGGATTCAAAAACCTAATCTCAAGTATTAAAGAAAGAATATCGTGTGATGAATTTGGTACCAGCAGAAAACAAAGGGATGCATAGGGTATGAAGAACTGGGCACATCATTAATGTAGTAGGATTAAATCTTGAAGGGTAATTTTAACAGATTCATTCAAGTTCAATATACCTGAGATATATCATCATCATTCATATTCCTAAGTACACAGGTGGATGATATTTCCCAAACTGGCTTGTAGTGAAGTCTGGCCATGTGACTGAGTGTCAGTCTCAGGAATATGCCTATAAGTTTGTCTGTGTGGACTTGAAGTACAGAAGTTCTCTCATTCATGTTCTTTCTCTTCTGGATTCAGGTAGATGAGCATTGTGATCTTGGATGTTGAACATGGTGGAGTCAAAAAATAAAAGAGCACTAAGTCCTTGACTTAGGACTTTAAAGAAGGCTGCTTAGCAATTATTAAAACTCTTTGAAATTTACCTGAGTAAAAAATAACTACTGTGTCAAGCAACTAAGGTTTAGGAGTTTTTGTTAGAGCAGCTAGCACTCAAATAATAGTCATTGACACACATTTTTAAGTGTGAAGGGATTTTTAAAAATCAGAAAACAATCAGGATCAGATCCCACTCTGATCTAGGAAGAAAATTAAGTGCTGTGAACTCAGAAAAAGAAGACTTTACAAGCAAATTGAGTTATTGTTTGCTTTCCAAGCTTGGGTAAAATCTCCTTCAATGGCATTCGTATCTCTAGCTCCAGTGCTGTGGTTATGAGGCATTCTTCTGATAATCCTTTTGCTTTCACAGTATAGTAGAAAACCCTATAGACTTTGGGCTACGTACCTCACATATGCTACACACATGCTGGTGATTTTGCTTTAGTTACTGTACCTCTCGAAAGTTCAGTTCTCCCTTTAATAAAAAGGGAATAATAAAAGAACAATAAAAAATACTAACCATGAAAATAGAAGTAGAGGTAAAAAGAGATATACAAGAATGAAGATGATTAGTGCTTCCTAAAAGAACTCCAACTGGGAAACCATTGACCCATTTACTGGGCCAAGCTCTGGAGTCCTAAGTATTTCCCCTTGCATGTGACTCGGCACACATGGTGCAATCTCTCCTAGTGTAAAGGGTTCCTGGCTGTGGCAGGCAGCAGAGTGCTGTGGCTAAGACTCCAGGCTTTAAGCTTCTTCTAGATTGGAGGCTGCAAAGTGCTTCACTGAAAGTTAATTATTCAGATATTCTTAATTACCAAAGATATACATGTGACCTATGGACCTTTTTAAACTTTTTCTTACCTTTTAAAATTTTTCCCCAATTTTCCTTTGTCTCACAGGTCTAGGACCTTTCCCAGAAACTCAAAATATTAATCAATGTTCCTTTTATTAAATAGAAGAGGCAAGCCACCCGAGGACCAGGGTTAGAGAGAACAATGGCCGCAGCAGCAAACAAGGCCAGTCTGGGAACCAGCACCATGAGTGGGCCTCTGGCAGACTGGGAACAACTAGACCCAAGCCTCTCTCCATGAGTCAGTGCCATTCAGGGACTGGAGTTAGGGGGAATAATGACTGCAACAGCAAACAGGCCCAGTTTGAGTACCAATGCCATGTGTGGGCCTCCCACAGGCTGGGAACAACTAGACCCAAGCCTCTCCTCGTGAGTCAGCACCATTCAAGGACAGGGGTTAGAGAGAACAATGACCGCAGCAGCAAACAAGCCCACTCTGGGAACTAGCGCCATGCATGGGCCATGGCTGGACTGGGGACAACCAGATCCCAGCACCTTCTGGTGCACGGGCTGGCAAACAAGAAGTATTACCCCCACCATTCCCCTAGTAAGTGACCGGCTTACCCTGAGAAACTCAGGCTGTGATGACAGCTATCGAGGTGAATTGCAATTGGATGCCTGTGGTGCTTCAGTGTTTCACTAACATTGCAGGTCTAGGGCCGAGGGTCTGATCATAGGTTCAGAGGATATCACTAAGCAATGTGTCAGCTAGGGGGATCTCCTTCTGAGGGTTGCAGCCATTGTTGATTCCCTATGGTCTTGTTTTGAGGTCCTGTACTGTTTCCCTTATTTCTTTGGGCTGGGTTTTATTCTCTTTGATTTTGTTTGATTATGTTAAATCCCATGGCAGTAAAAACTATTTCAAGGATACCAAGATATATTAAGGTAGCAATTTTGGCTTTACTATTGCTTGTTTTGAAGTCCTTTATCACATTCATTGTTTTGTTTTTATTGTTTCTATTCTAATTTGTTCTGTTTGATTTTTACTACGTCCAAAGTTACCTGCAGCTATACTGAAGACATCAAAAGGCATTATGGTAACCACTGTTGATTTCATAATATTTTGAAGTCCTGTATCTCTTACGCTGGTTTGTTTTGATTTTTTTTTTATTCTGCTATGTACTCCTAAAAAAAAAAAAATAGAAGAGGCAAGGATGACTCACGAAGGTATTTTCAGCCCACAGTATAGGCAGTGGTGGTGAATCTAAGGCATGCATGCCACAATGGGCTATGTGTTATTATTGAAAGCTCTAAAAATCTTGCCATCAGTGGGATAGGCCATTTGGATTTCTGGAAGACTGGAATGGTTAGATTGAATTTTACCATAATTAGAGTGGCTTATAGTATTTTTTGAAATTGTAGGCATATACCTGGTACTCCTTGCTTAGCAACAGTGATCAGGAAAAGCCTGAGCTTTCAGTTTCCTCACATGTAAAATAGACATAAGAACATCGTTTCATGCAGCTAGTAGAAGGACGAGTTAGTCGATAATGATGTTTGTCAGGTACTGAACACTCAGTACATGGGGCAATTGCCGGCAGCTAGTCTGACTCTGGGTGTTGTACTTTTTGTGTCTCTGGGATGCACCAAGGAGGCTACCCTTTCATTGCTGCTGTCATCATTCATGCTTGTAAGGTTTAAACACCACCTCTACGACTGTGTTTGGGTTTTGTTGCTGTCTTGCTAAAAGAATAACATCTTTAAGAAGCTTTGAAACCCTCAAACCTCTCCTTCAGCCAAAGTTTGCCTCAACCTGAAATGATGAATTTCTTTGTTCATTCACTTTGGTTTAATTGATAATAATGACCACGTTTCATTTTATTTCTTTCTTCTCCTTTCTGATGTCCTCCTAGATGCTACAGATTTAGAACATTTTCATATGTACTTTCCCCTCTCCCAGTTTCCTGTGCCTTGGTTCATATTTTGTATGCTAAAGGAAAAAAGGTCTTGGGGCCACTAACTGCCTCTGTAGGATTTTTCCATATTAACTTCTCTGGACCTTATTTCTCTCATCTGCAAATGAAGAGGAGGAACTAAATATTGTCTAAGGTCTCTACTCTGACACTGTAGAATTAAATTTGCCTTGCCTTTGCTCATTCATTTATTTAGTGAATAAGTATTGATTTAAACCCATGCATAGGCCTCCATAGCAATAATTAATTTGCTGCAGTAGAATTGTTTATGTATATCTCAGCACTGGGGACATAGATATAAAATGGTATGATCTCTATTCTGAGGCAATGACAGTCTTTTAGGGAAGGTGCAAACAGACAATTATGCTCTAATGATCTAATTACTGTAATGGAGGTTTATACAAGTTTCAGAAGAGACTATCAATGTGGCCCTGGCCAGGGATGGGTCAGTGAGAGGTATAACCATAGACAAAATGTATTCCACTAAGTGAAGGAACAGTTTATTAAATTTTTAATTCATGGTAGTCCTGCCCTCCAGAAATTCACAGGTTAAGGTAGGAAACGCACACACACACACACACACACACACACACACACACGTAACTCAGGAATTCCCATTGTGTAACATGAGACTGGACAGTGTCCATTACATACAGGGAAAATATCTATTAGGCTCACACTCCTGTCCCTTTGAGTTGAGCCTGTTGGATAAACCTGGGAGAAATTGCTTACAGAAATACAGTTAAGGGCTGGGTATTTAGCTCAGTGGCATATGAGCCTGCCTACCAAGTGAAAGGTCATGAGTTCAATCCCTGGTAACAAAAAA
>RJWM01027873.1:0-26296 GCA_004363535.1 Dasyprocta punctata | reverse complement strand
GTTGCATGGAGTATTATTTTCCAGCCTTTGATTTTTAGTCTGTGAATTTCCTTTTGAGTGAGATGTGTTTCTTGTACACAGCATATTGTTGGATTTTGTTTCTTAACCCACTCTGCTAGTCTGTTTCTTTTTATTGGTGAGTTGAGACCATTTACATTGATTGATATAACTGATATGTGCTGGCTCATAACTGTCATGAGATCCCATTCAACCCAGCTATCCCACTTTTGGGCATTTTCCCAGAAGAATTGAAAACATCATACCACAGTGATATTTGTGCATCCATGTTTATAGCAACCCAATTTGTAATAGCCAGATCTTGGAAGCAACCCAAGTGCCCATCAATTAAAGACTGGATAAAAAAAGCTGTGGTATTTTTATACAATGGAGTACTACTCAGCTATTAAGAAAGATTGCATTAAGACTTTTATAAGTAAATGATCACAACTTGAGGTCATACTCATAAGTGAGATAAATCAAACCTACATGTGTAAACACCATATTGTCTCCCTAGTGTAAGAAACGGAAAAAGTATATATGATTCAAAATCTATAATAAATACTATGTAAGGGTAAAAACAGCTCGAAGATCAAAAGTAATTGGGAAGAGAAAAGGAGGAAAGAGGGAAGGGAAAAAGAAAGGATATAAATCTGTATATATTTATATGTAAGATAACTAAAGCGAACATACTGCTGAATGTATTAGTTATTTAGAGAGAACAATTGATACTCATATGGTTAGAACAATTTTACATGTCTATATCTGTTAACGTAATGTTACTGTTGTGCATTTACTCTAGTCATTTGTCGCTTTGCTTTTTGTCTTTCTTATATGTGTCTTTTTCTTTCTCTTAAATAAAAAAAAGAAAAGAAACATACAGAGAAAAAAACACAAACTTTATTATTTTATTTTAAAAAGGAAAAAAAGAATAAAAATGATACAAAGTTTCTAAACAAGATAATAGGGGATTAACAATGTTAATATATTTCATATTGTTATCTTCAAAGTATTTGCTCAGATTACAAGATATAGACATGAAAAACTCGTCAAATAATGTAAGCACAAACTGTAAAAACACCAACTTTAGAACTGAAAAATACAGTAACAAAAAAATACTCGGTGGAAGGACTCAATCGCAGAATGGAGATGACAGAGGAAAGATTCAGTGAACTTAATAAATAAATACAAGTGATTCATTATGAACGATGAAAAATAAAAGATTTGAAAGAACCAAACAGAGCTTCGAGGACCAGTAAGACAACATCTAAAGGTATAATGTTTGGTATAATGATTGAATTGTTGAAATATGAGAAAGAAGAGTAAGTGCAGTGCTAAAATAATATTTAAAGAAATCATGACAGAAAATTTCCCCAACTATTCCCAAGTTGGTAAAAGACATAAAAATTTTGATTCAAGCTGAAGAGACACCAAACAGGCTGCCACAAAATGTATGCCAGGATACATCATAATCAGCTAATGTAAATGAGGAAAAAAATACTGAAATGGCAATAAAATGATACACAAAAAATGATATAATATCTATAGGGAAAGCAAAAGAAATGCTATATACATGGGTATAATAGACTAATATAAATATACTATAAATATAACACACTATTATAAAATAAATATAATAGAATGATTAATATATAAATATAAATGACTAATAATTTTTCCATTATTGAGTTCTGTACATGTTTGATGATTGATAGAAAAAAGTTCGATTGTTGGAATTTTCCTGTGTATGCAACTGTAACTTATAGATTTATATATGTAAGTTTTAGGTTTATGGTAATATATCTTGAGCAATATATGTCCCTTTATATGTCAATGTAAAGGAAGCAAGAGAAAGCAGAGCTAATCTTTCTACATTCCAACTGAAATGGTAAAATGCTGACTGAAAAGTATTTATTTTATAATTGCTACAGTAAGCACTAAAAATCCATACAAAGAGATATAGTCCAAATCATGATAAAAGTTGAAACCTAATATTAAAAAATGATCAAAGAACATCCCAGATGGTGGGACCAGCAGGAAGACAGTGAGTTCACGCTCTGCACCTCTTCTACTACATCCCTGATGGCAGGGCTGGTTGTAAGACAGTGAGTTCATGCTCTTGGCCTCCTCCATTACCCCTCCCACCCTGGATGGTGGGGCTGGCTAGAAAAATATAAAACCAACGGGAACCCTAAGACCCAGGACAACAACCCAGGACACAGATGCACATAAACCTCTAAAGGATGAAGTAATCAGTGAGGCCAATAACGTGGAAGTAACTGAAGCAGCAGTGAGGAGACAGCAGTTGGACTCTGGAGAACTCCACTAACAGAAGACCAGTCCCAGCCTTCCCCTCCAGAGGCCAAGATCAGCTCAATACCCAGCACACCTCTGGGATGTAACATGGACATTATCACAGAACTGTAAACACCAGAAGAAGGTAGGTTCTTGGGATAGCTATAAAGAATCAACTACATCTGGAGGACATCCCTGAGAAACAGACATCTCATTTCCTCCTCAGGAGAGAGGCATCAATGCTAGTGGTAGAGCTATATATCATGGGAGGCTGGCAGGAATCAAAATGGAAGACAAAATAAAAGAAAAAAGAGAAGGTGAAGAATGGCAAGATGCGGAGTGGGGTGTGGCCCCAGACCCCCAGCCCACCCAGGACAGGCCTGGAACTCAACGAGATGGATGAAGTTGGAGGTCAAACACTGAAACTTTCTGAAATGACAACAGCAGAAGTGAGAAAACAAGTGGAAAAGGTTATAGAGAAAATGATATCATAGATACAAACAAAATGATGCTTAAAATGAGAGATATTAGAAAATACACAAAAGAATGCATGAGCTCAGAAAAAGATGGAAACAAAAAATGGTCAACATAGGAGAAAAATGGAATTCATCTAACAGATCCAAACAGAGATCTAGGAGATTAAAACCTCCATTGAAAGTATATGCAACAGATTAAATGAAGGAACGGATAAAATTTCAGATCTTGAAAACAGAATTGCAGCCAATGATCATGAAAAGAAAGATATTTTAAAAATAGCAACAGACCATGAGGAATCAATCCAACAGCTATGAGACAAAGCAAAGAAGAATATAACACAGGATTGATTGGAGTCATTGAGAAAGCTGGAGACAGCACAAATGTCATAACAATCATAAATATATATGTGCCTAATACAGATCACTGAGCCATATAAGACAGTTATTGGTAGACATGGAAAATCAAATAAGCAATAACACAATTGTAATGGGAGACTTCAATACCCCATTGCCACAGAAAGACAGATCAACTAGACAGAAAATCAGCAAAGAAATATCAGAGCTGAACCAAACCTGTGAACAAATGGATTTAACAGAAGGAAGCAACACTCCGAGGCCACGCTGCCATTGGGAGAGTATTGGTGAACTACTGCCTATGCCTCTCTACTACTCCAGGAATGCCAGATAAGAGGAATCCAGGTGCGTAGTCCAATCCACTACACCAGGGTACTGGCAACCAATGCAGGAAGCACCTGGGATGCAGCAGTGGGCTGATTCAAAGGAACACAGGAAAATGTCAAGACAAAGGAACAAAATACAATCTCAGACCTCTAACCCACACAGAAGTTCAGGAGACACAGACATAGTATAAATTAGAAGTCACACACCTGAAATTTCTGAAAAGATAACAATTGAAGTAAAGAAGCAACTTATTTCTTGTATTGTTTGGTTAATTTTACATGTCTATATCTGATGGTCTGGAGAGTTATTTTGAAGATAATGAGAAGCATTATGGTAGCCATTGTTAGTTTCCTATTATCATGTTTTAAAGTCCTGTATCATTTTCATTATTTTGTTTTGTTTGGCTTTGTTGTTTTGTTTTGTTTGATTTTATTATGTCTCATGGTATGGGCAGCTATTTTGAAGATAAGATATGTTATGTCAAAGGAGAGAGAACAATGCTTTATGTGACAGGGAACCAGAAAGAAGTGGGAGTAGCTTACAGAGTGGACAAGAAAGACATGGCATTTATATACAATGGAAAGCTGCTCAGTTATAAAGAAAGATAACTTCAAGGCTCTTGTAGGTAAATGGATACAGCTTGAGATCATGCTCATGGATGAAATGATCCAGAGTCACATGAGTGAACATCGTGTCGTCTCCCTAGTATAAAAAACTAAAGGAGTTAGTAGGATTCCAAATGCACAATAAATATTGTGAAAAGGGAAGGCAGTGGCCATTGTTAATCTATTATCATGATTTGAATCCCATATTGTTTTCGTTGTTCTGTTTAGTTTGGTTTTATTCTGTTTCGGTTTTTCTAATTTTATATTTGATGGCATGGACAGCTATTTCAAAGATAACAAAATACATTATGGTAGCCATTAATGATTTCCTATTACCTGGCTTTGAAGCCCTGTATTTCTTTCATTGTTTCATTTTGAGTGATTTTATTCTATTTTGATTTGTTTGATTGTATTATGTCTGATGATATAAACAACTACTTAGAAGATAACAAGAGGCATTATGGCAACCAGTGTTGTTTTACTATTGTTTTGAAGTCCTGTATTGCTTCCATTGTTTTGTTTTAATTGGCTTTATTCTGTACTATTTTGTTTGATTTTATTATGCCTGATGGTATGGACAGTTATTTTGGAAGATAATAAGAGGCATTATGGTAGCCATTATTGATTTCCTTTTATCTTTTTTTGAAGTCATGTACCATGTCCATTGTTTTGTTTTAATTGATTCTATTCTGTTTTATTTCATTTGACTTTTTTCTCTTCAAAATAAAAAAAAAAGATATACTGAAATTATGAACTGTAAAAGAAGAGATATATTATGGTAGCCATTATTGACTTCCTATTATCTTGTTTTGAAGTCCTGTATCACTTTCATTGTTTTGCTTGGATTGACTTTATTCTGTTTTATTTTGCTTGGCTTTATTCTATTTAAAATAAAATTTAAAAAACTATTAAAGAACACAGGAGTTAAGAAAGAGGAAACAGAGGAGCAAGAACAAATAGGAAACAATAAAATGGTACACCTAACTACAAACCCATCAGTAATGAAATTAAATGCAAAAGATGTAAATACATCAAATAAAACAGATTGTTCAAACAAAATTTTAAAATCAGCCAACTCTATACTATACACAAGAAACTCACCTCAAATACAATGATAGAGACAGTGTAAAAGAATGTGTACAGAGAAAAATATATCATGCAAACACTCTTCAAAAGAATACTGTTAGAAACCGTTTTAAAGATAACGATGCGCAAATTGCAACCATTGTCAAGCTTCTGTCTTCCGGTTTTGTAAACCTGCAATGTTGTGTATTTATGCTAGTTGTTTGCTTGTCTCTTTTGCTTGTTGTTTTTACTATATATGTCGTTTTTTTGTTGTTGTTGTTGTAGTTTTTGTTTGTTTTGTTTTTCTTCACTTAAATAAAATTTAAAAAAAAAAAGAATACTGTTATCTTAACATTAGAGTGGACTCAGAACAAGAAAGTTATCAAGAAAGTTAAAGAAAAATGTTACATCCTGACAAAAGTGTCAATTACCAAGAAGACATAATAATCCTAAATGTATGTGTACCACACAACCGAACTTCAAATTACATGAAGCAAACACTTTCAAGACCAAAAAGAAAAATGGGGAAATCCACAAGTACAGCTAGGGACTTATTATTTAGCTCTGAGTTCTGCAGTCAGAACAAACACAGAAAATTACCCAAGTCACAGAAAAATGCAACAAACCAACAGGATGTAATCAAAATTTATGGAATATTTCACCTAACAACAGCAGAATACACTTGTTCTCAAGTTCTCATGAAATAGTAATAAAGACAGAACATATCATGAATCATAAGTCAAAAGTTGAAAGAATTAAAAATGTGCAAAATATTTTCTCAGACCACAATGGAATTGAACTAGAAATCAAAAAATAAAGATAACAGGAAATTTTCTCAATGTTAAGAAATTACATAACACACCTCTAAATAATCTACAGGCCAAAAAGCAATCAAAAAATATATTGAACTGACTCATAAAGAAAAAAGAAAAGATAAAAATCATCAATATGCTGGCCTGGGCTACATAAGTGAGTTCAAGACCAGCCTGATCTACATAGCAATACCCTGTCTCAAAAAAAGGAAAAAACAAAAACAAAAAAGTCATCAATATTAAGAGGCATAGTAGAGATCCCTACCGACCTCTTGAACATTAAAGGAAAAGAAATGAATACTAGGAACAGCTCTGTGCTCTTAAATTTGATCCAATTTGTTATTATTTCTATATTTCATCCTCTATGAATGTCAGAATTTCTTTGCTATTTTCTTAGCATCCAATTTCCTCAATTTACTTTAGTTATTCTCAAATCTATTGCAGCATTACAGTCTTCTTCCTGAACCTGCCCAAAATTCTCATTGCTGGAATATATCTCAGCTGCATATTCAGAAAATGAATAACTACATATTTAGCAGTTATTGTGTAGTTTGTTGTATCATTGGACCAGGAAATTTTAAAGTAAAATTATACAAAGATAGTATAGGCCCACAATTCTTTATTTTAAATCCTTGGGAACAAATGAGTTTTACAATACAGAAAAATTAAAATAAAATACCCCAATAACTATCTGCAGTTTTAATATCCAAAAGATCTAGAAAATAAGATAATTTCATTGTATCTATGACAAACTCTTTTGACTCCAAAATGTTACCTGAACTATAAGAACTTATAGGCCCATCACATCTTTGCCTTTGGGGGAGCCTCAGTGAGCCACACAAGAGGGGAGAAATCCTGCCCATCACCTCTCTACCACTCCATGAAACTTGGAGCTGTATAGGAGGAGAGGGGCCCTGCCCATTGCCTCTCCACCATCCTGGGAACTTTGGCCCAGAGGAGACCAGATGCCTGGCCCATTCCCAAATACCATGGGATGGGAAGCCAGCACTGAAACCTCTCAGGACTTGGCAACTGGCTTGTCCCAACTAACCCAGGGTAAATCCACTCTAACAGGGGGAAACGTTTTGCATACCAACCCCTAATTTACAATTGGTTCCGTTATATAACTATAGACTTTGCTCCTATGGTCTAAAGTACAAAATGAGTAGTTATCACTATTTGTCAATTTTTACATTGTGCTTGATGCTATCATTATTGCTTATTGTATGACTGTAGCTAGGATGTCATATCTGTTCTAGTCAGTTGTTCTCCCTTGTGTAACAAAATTGGGAAGCTCTGGGGTAACAACCTCACTACAATTCTACACCAAAAGACTGGGGACTAAGCCAAACAGAAACCAACATTCCACTCTCAATTAATTGGGAAGGTAAGATCTTGGGATAGATGCAAACCAAGAATCTCCTCCACACACAAGATATCCCGGAAGAACAGACTTTTCTTAGAGAGGCCTTCATACTAGTGATATTACTACCTACCAGGAAGACTCACAAGGATAATCACAGTAAACAAAATAAAAACTTTTTGAAATAGAAAATGTCAAGACAAAGGAGCAAAATGCAATCTCAGACCGCCAGTCCAAGCAGAACAAGTTCAGGACACGTAGACACAGGATACATTGGAAGACACAGACGAAATTTCTGAAATAATACCAACTGAAGCAAAGAAACAACTCTATAAGGCTGTAGAGGAAATCAGATCAGACATAATCTCTAAGATAAAAAAAAGACAACCATAATGAAAAAATTGCTGAGCGTATCCAAAGACACACATTAAAAAAATAGAGGAACATAGGAAAATAATGGAAACCTTGAATGAACAATATAAGAAACAATCAGAATGCATGAAACAGAATCAAAGAGATATTTTGGAAATTAAAAATTCCATTGAAAGCTGGAAAAACTGCTTAAACAAAACTAAAGACAGACTTTCACACCTTTAAGACAGGATCGAAGCTAACAATCACAAAAGGAAAGATCTCTTAAAAATAACAAGGAACCAGGAAATAACAATTCAACAGCTGCAAGATGATGCAAAGAAAAACAATATAAGACTGATAGGTGTAAATGAAAAAGCAAGAATCAACACAAATGACATAAAAAGACTACCTGCAGAAGTGATAGCAGAATATTTCTCAAGCATGGAAAAAGAATCTGACATAGAGATAAGTGAGGCATATATATTTCTAATTATCCATAACCAAAAGAAATCTACACCCAGACATACAATAAAGAAGATCCCAAAAATTCAGCACATGAACAGAATATTAAAAGCTGTTAGAGAAAAAAAAACTGATCACCTATGAAGGAAAACCCATCAAAATCATGACAGACTTCTCAACACAAACCATCAAGTCAAAAAGAGCTTGGAGTTAAGCATTTCAAGTCCTGAAAGAAAATAAATTCCAAACCAGACTGATGTACCCTGAAAAACTATGTACCTTGAAAATTAATGGAGAAACAACATACTTCCATGACAGAGAACAATTGAAGAAATTCATGATCACCAAAACAACCTTACAAAGAATACTGAAATATATTATACAAAGATATAAAAATGACCACAATTCCAAGAACAACAACAGAAAGAAACTACCAACCAGGGCAAGCAGTTAAACAAAGGGGGAAAGTAGAGAACCAACAACAAAAGATAACATGACAAAGATAGGCCAATACATGTCAGTTATAATCATTAATGTAAATGGCCTCAATTCACCAATCAAAAGAAACAGACTGGCAGAATGGATCAAGAAACAAGATCCAACAATATACTGTATACAAGAAACATTTAACTCAAAAAGAAATTCAGACAAAGTCAAAGGATGAAAAACAATACACCATGCAACAGGTACCCAAAAAAGAGCAGAGGTAGCTGTTCTGCTTGCTGACAATGTGAACTTCAAACCAAGAATTATCAAAAGAGACAAAGAAGGTGACTATATACTTGTTATGGGAAACCTTCAAGAGGAAGAGATAACAATCATAAATATGTATGCACCAAATATGGGAGCATCCACCTATATAAGACAAATAATAGACATGAAAAATCAAATAACCAATAACACAATTGTGATGGAAATTTAATACCACACTGTCACAAAGAGATAAAACAACTAGATGAAAACTCAACAAAGAAATAACAGAACTGAATCAAACTTGTGAACAAATGCACTTAGTAGACACGTACAGAGAGTTCCACCCAAGAACATCAGAATACACATTCTTCTCAGCTGCACATGGGACATTGCCGCGTCCTTTTCTAGCCATGTTCTGCTGACAAGGTCCAAACATGGAAGAAAATAGACCCATGTTCTGCTGACAAGGTTTGGAAGAAAATAGACCCATGTTCTGTTGACAAGGTCCAAACATGGAAGGAGGACATCTTCTAAGAAAACGTCACAGCATAAAAATTGGCTTTGTGGGAATGGGTTAATGTTTCTTGGGAATTATTGTGTTAACTTGTGCTCTGATCCAGTTCAGAAAATTTCTCTTCTTTCTTTCCCATGCACAAAATCATGAACAAAGTACAGACTCCCTAAGAGCAAAGAGATAGTTAATAAAATGTTTTTCTACAACTAATGGTGTAGTGGTCTGATACCAACTCAGACTGACGAGGCCAAGGCCAGAGTAGAAGTTTGAGAGCCTTTAATGATAATAATAATGACCAGCTGGCTGGGGCTGTCTGGGAACCTCCATGCAGAGAGGCCGACATGTTACTATGTTTGTCTTTTAAGAGACACAAGGTAAATAACACATCCTTGCAGCTGTGAGAACATAGCGGGGTGGGGATAGGGGGGCTAAATCATGGCTGAATATGGTCTTGTGTTTAGCTAGGCTACCACAATGGAGCATTTAGAACAATTCAACCCCCTATAGTACATTAGACCTCCCCAAATCAAGATTGATATTTTAAAGCAATTGTTAAGATTTTTTCCCATAGGTAAATAGAGAAATTTGATTCAACTAACTGAAAACCAATCAGTAATCTGTTAGTAGCCAAAACACACTTCAAGGTCTTTAACTAAGTATGAACTTTCTGCCTATGCTGACAAATCGTGTATGCTGATGAATCATGTAACCATAGAAACCATGTAACCATAGAAACACCTGTTGATCTCATTCTTGTTATCTAAACTTTCAACCCTTGCCAAAAAGAAACTACAAATTATTCTGTTAGAGCTTGCAAAGTAGTAGTAGTAGCAGTAGTAGTAGTAGAAGCAATAAACGAAGCAGATTCACGCAGTCTCTGAGCTGTTTGTGTGTCTGTTCTCCACGCGCCGACACTCAGCCCACCTTCGGGGACTCTGTGGACCTAGCTCGGCTGGACCGTGGCAGGACATTCTCTAAGACAGACCACATGTTAGCCCACAGATCATGCTTAAGCAAATGCAAAGGCAATGAAATTCTCCCATGCATATTATCTGACCATACAGCAATGAACTGAAAATTAATGACAAAAGAAACCAGAAAAGATCCATAAAAACATGGAAAATAAACAACACCCTCCTAAACAGCAAACAGGTCACATATGAAGTTAAAGAAGAAATTAAACAATATCTACAATCAAATGAAAATGCAAACACAACTTATAGGAATATGTGGGAGGCAATGCAAGCAGTCATAACAGGGAAATTTATAGCAGTGAATTCTCAAATCAGGAAAATGGAATGAAGACAAATAAACAACCTAATGCTATACTTCAAGCCACTAGCAAAAGATGAGCAAGTAAAGCCCAAAGCCCAAAGAAGGGAGGACATTTTAAAGAGCAGAGCAAAAATTAACGCAATTAAGGTTAAGAAAACAATACAAAGAATTAACAAATTGAAGAGTTGGTTCTTTGAAAGAATGAATACATAAACCCCTAATCAACCTTATCAAAAAAAAAGGAAAGAAAAAACTCAAACTCATGCAATAAGGAATGAAAAGAGTGAAATCACCACAGCTCCTGTGGAAATTTAGGAGATCATCAGTACCTGCTTTGAAAATCTTTACTCTCATAGGATGGAAAACAGAGAATAAAAGGACAGAGTCCTAGATATATATGAATTATCAAAGCTGGATGAAGAAGATATAAAATTCTGAATAACTAAATATCAGTTAATGAAATTGAGAATGTAAGTAAAAACTTACCAACAAAGAAAAGCCCAGGTCCTAATGGATTCACAGCTGAATTCTACAAGAAATTTGGAGATCTATTGCAAATACTCCTTAAACTCTTTAAGAAAATTGAAAGGGAAGCAATTCTCCCTAACTCATTTCTGGAGACAAGCATTCCCCTGATACCAAAACCAGAGAAAGTCCCTACCACACAGGAGAACCATGGGCCAATCTCCCTAAAGAAAATAGATGCAAAAAGCCTCAATAAAATACTAGCAAACAGAATGCAAGAAATCATCATGAAGATTGTACACTGTGACCCAGCAGGATTCATTCCAGGAATGCAGGAATGGTCCAACATATACAAATCAATAAACATAATACACCATATCAACAGAGCTAAATACAAAAACTCACAGATCATTTCAATAGGTGCAGAAAAAGCTTTTGATAAAGTCCAACACTCATTCATGATAAAATTCCTACAGAAAATCAGAATAGATGGTCTTTACCTCAATCTGATAAAAACCATCTATGACAAACCAACAGCCAACATCCTACTAAATGGACAAAAACAGAAAGCTTTCAACCTAAAATCAGGAACCAGACAAGGATATCCACTATTACCATTCAATAGAGTTCCAGAAACATTAGAGCAATTAGACAAGAAAGAGAAATAAAAGGAATAAGGATGGAAAAGGAAGAAGTTAAATTATCATTATTTACAGATGACATAGAAGACTCCAAAAACTCCACCAAAAGATTCCTAGATTTAATAACCAAATTCAGTAGCATAGCTGTATACAAAGTCAACATTCAAAAATAAATAGAATTTTCTTGTACATGAATAACAAACTCACTGAGAGAGAAATTAGGTAAACCACACCCTTTACAATAACATAAAAAATATGAAATACTTAGGACTCAATCTAACAAAAGAAGCAAAAGATCTATACATTGAAAGTTACAGTGCTCTGGAAAAAGAAATCAAAGATCTCCGAAAGTGGAAAGATATTCCTTGCTCATGGGTAGGAAGAACCAACATTGTGAAAATGGTCATACTCCCAAAACTGTTACACAGATTTAATGCAATTTCAATCAAAATACTATCAGCATACCTCACAGATCTAGAGAAAACATTCCTAAAATTAATTTGGAAACAGAAGAGACCTACAATAGTAAAGGCAATCCTGGAAAACAAAGACAAAGCAGGATGCATCACAATTCCTGAGTTGAAATTATACTACAAAGCTACTGAGATAAAATCAGCATAATACTGGCAAAAAAATGGACCTGAGGACCAATGGAACAGAATAGAAGATGCAGACACAACTACAAACACACTCAGCCACCTTATGCATGATAAAGGAGCCAAACATGTTCACTGGAAGAAAGATAGCCTCTTTTAAAAATGGTACTAGAAAATCTTGCTCTCTACATGCTGAAGACTAAAAGTAGATCAGTGTCTATCACCATGCACTGAACTAAAGTCAGAGTGGATCAAAAATCTAAATATTAAAACAGAAACAAATCTGCTGGAAGAGAAAATAGGTACAAATCTTGAATACATAGGGGTAGGCACAGAGTTCATGAACATAAACCAATCTGTACGGGAAATACTTCAAAGAATCAACAACTGGGATCTCATCTTATTAAAAAGTTTTTGTGCCTCAAAAGAAATTACCAATAGAGTGAAAAGAAAACACACAAATTGGGAAAAAAAATTAGCCAACTGTCCCTCAGACAAAGGATTTCTATCTAGAACATATAAAGAATTGAAAAAATTCAGGCTCCCAAAATCCAAAGGCCCAACCCAAAAATGGGCATCTGAGATGAATATACACTTCTCAGATGAAGAAATATAAATGGCAAATAAATATATGAAAAATGTTCAACATCATTGGTCATTTGAGAAATACAAGTTAAAACAACACTGAGATTCCATCTCACCCCAGAAAGAATGGCTATCATCAAGATATCAACCAATAACAAATGCTCACTCGGCTATGGGGAAAAAGAAACCCTTCTCCACTGTTAGGAGTGTAGACTGGTACAACCACTGTGGAAATCAGCGGGAGATTTCTCAAAAAACTAGGATTAAAAAGAAACACAAATGGCAAGTAAATATATGAAAAAATGTTCAGCATCATTGGTCATTCGAGAAATGCAAATTAAAACAACACTGAGATTCCATCTCACTCCAGAAAGAATGGCCAAGATCAAGAAATCAACCAATAACAAATACTGGAGGGGCTGTGGGGAGAAAGGAACCCTTCTACACTGTTGGTGGGAGTGTGACCTGGTGCAACCACTGTGGAAATCAGTATGGAGATTCCTCAAAAAACTAGGATTAGAGGTCCCATTTGACCCAGCTATCCCACTTCTGGGCATTTTCCCAGAAGAACTGAAAACATCATACCACAGTGATATATGTGCACCCATGTTTACAGCAGCACAACTTGTAATAGCCAAATCTTGGAAACAACACAAGTGCCCATCAATCGAGGAATGGATAAAAAAAGTTGTGGTATTTTTATATAATGGAGTACTACTCAGCTATAAAGAAAGATTGCATTGAGGCTTTTATAAGTAAATAGACATGACTTGAGACCATACTTACAAGTGAAATAAATCAATCTCATATGTGTAAACACCATATTGTCTCTCTAGTGTAAGAAACTGAAAAAGCAAATACGACCCAAAATCTACAATAAATATTGTGTAAGGGTAAGAAACTGCTCAAAGAGGAAAAGTAACTGGGATTGGGGAAAAGAGGAAAGAAGGAAGGGGAAAGGAAAAAAAAAACATAAATTTGTATAAATATACATAAGGTGGCTAAAATGACTATACTACTAATTATGTTAGTTCTTGGAAAAGAACAGATAATACTCATATGATTAGATCAATTTTACATGTCCGTATCTGTTAATCTAAGCAACCCTTGTGAAGGTAACAATATGTAATATTACAACCATTGTTAAATTCCTATCATCTTGTTTTGAAAGCCTATACTGTTATTGTTCTGGGTTTGTTGTTGTTTGTCTCTTTTTCTTTTCTTCTGTTCTGTGTCTTTTTTTGTCTTAAATAAATAAAAAAAAAAAACTAAGATTGAAGGTTACATTTGACCCAGCTATTCCCCTTCTGGGTATTTTTCCAGAAGAACTGAAAACATCCATACTACAGCAATGTATGTGCACCCATGTTTATAGCAGCACAATTTGTAATAGCTAAATCTTGAAACAACCCAAATGCCCATCAGTTGAGGAATGGATAAAAATAGGTGGTATTTTATACAATGAAGTACTACTCAGCTATAAAAAGGATAAAGTGGAGACTTACTGGGAAATGAATGCAACTTCAGACCATACTCATAAGTGAAATAAATCAGACTCACATGTATAAACATCATATTGTCCCCTTAGTGTAAAAAACTGAAAGAGTAAGTAAAATCCAAAATGTATAATAGATACTGTGAAATAGGAAGAGCCTGTTTAAAAGGAAAGAAAAACTGAGATGGGGGAAAGGAGAAAAGGTAGAGATTATATACATCTTTATATATATTCTAGATAAATAGATAGATAGATCTTTTTTAGTTAAGATATTTAGAGTACTATTTGGCATTCATTCATTGAAAAGAAAGGTTTGTGTGTCAAAACCTTTATCCATGCTTGGGAAGTTTTCTGCCATTATTTCTGTGAAGAGTTTTTTGTGGCATTTGTGCTGTCTCCAGCTTTGACATTGATCCCAGTGAATCTTATGCTATTCTTATTTGCTTAATCGTGTAGGTGTAGGATTGATTTTTCATGATCTTGCTATTTTTAAGATATCTTTCTTTTCATGATCACTAGCTGGGTATTTTCCCAGAAGAATTAAAAACATCATACCACAGCAATATATGTGCACTCATTTTTACAAGCATCACAATTTATAATAGTTAAATCTTGGAAACAACCCAAATGCCTATCAACCGAAAAATGTATAAAAAAGTTGTGGTATTTTCATACGATGGAGTATTACTCAGCTATAAAGAAGGATAAACTTGAGACATCTATAGGGAAATGGAAGCAACTTGGGACCATAAGTGAGGCAAATCAGACTCACAGGTGTAAACATTGAATTGCCTCCTTAGTATAAGAAACTCAAAGAGTAAATAAGATCCAAAAGGTACAATAGATACTGTGAAAGGAAAAGAAACTGTTCAAAAGGAAAGAACTGGGATGTGGGAAAGGAGAAAAGAAGGAAGGGAAATATATATATATATGTATATATATATATATATATATATATACAAGATTGCTAATGTAATTGTACTACTCATTCTATTAATTCTTTAAAAAGATCAGTTACTGCTTATACTGTTTGATCAGTTGTGAATACCTATATCTGATAATCTGAGTAACTGTTTTAAAAACAACAATATGCAATATAATAACTATTGTTAATTTCCTATCATCTTGTTTTGAAATTCTGTATCATTTTCATTGTTTTCATTCTCTCTAAAATAAAAAAGACCTTATGCACTACTATATTTACATTTTGATGCAGACATATTCTTTTTTGGAGATTATTATGTGCTCTTGCAGTCTACTTGGGTTGTGGCATAGTATGTTTCATGTGTATTTTTTAAATTGTTTTTCTTAAATACAAAACATTCTGCCATTTGTCAGCTGGTGACTGTCATAGTAAACTCATCTTTTATCTCACACTCAGCTGTTTTATGAAATTAACCAGCACATCGTTTAAAGTATTTCACCTCCAGGCTTATAATAGTCAATGCCATTTTTTGATGATTTATCTATCACTTGAAAACAGATCCAAGTTCTTATTTGATTTTTTATCTTTACAGTGCCTGAACCTAACAAACACACATAATCATGGAGCAAAATAATGGAAGATTCAGTGATGGGAAGAGAATTGTAGGATTTATAGAAGTCCTGAATTTGAATTTCCACATTTTAGTTTATGGAAGTTTAATTGTTTAGAACAAATACATTAAAACTGATTAAAAAGAAAAGTTTTCTTGGTTTATGTCCTTTTTGTTGGTACATGTCTGCAGTACATAATGATTATATTCATCATGGGGAGCTGGAACATGTATACAATGCATCTTAATTCTTCTTCTGTCCCCCACCCTTCCCATCTCTCCCTGCTCCTTCCAACTCTTGGTCACCTTCCCACTTACAAAAGATTTATTAACATTTTTTCCTTTAATTTTTCCTTTTGCTGTACTTCCTAAATAGAAATCCATGTTATATGTATATATCATAAAATGAAAGTAATAATAGAGCACAAATGTTACCACTTTTCTTCCAGAAATGGGATTACAGATGGTTGATGTGCAGATGCAGGTATTCAACTGCCAATCCATTCTAGCACTGATTTCCATCTCTGAAGGCTGACACCACTTTGTATCCAATCTGATTGAAAAAGGATATCTTCAATAAATGGTGTTGGGAAAATTAAGTGTCCACATGCGTAAGAATGAAATTAGACCTTTGTCGTATATGACATACAAAAAAACCACTCAAAGTGTATTAAAGATGAATATAAGACCTGATACTGGAAAACTACTTGCTATGCTGTAGTTTGCATCTGCAGTGACCCCCCACTGGCCCATGTGTTGAAAGCTTGTTCCCCATCCTGTGGCACTGTTGGGAGATGGAGGGATTCCTAGGTCATCAGAAAGATGCACTTAGTGAGGGGGATACTGGGACCCCAGGCTCCACTTGCTTGTTTTCACTTTCAGATCACAAGGTGAATGGTTTTGCCCTGCCACACATTCCCACAATGATATGCTACCATGGGCCTAAAGGAACAGGCCAATTGATAATAGACTCAAATCTTTAAAACTCGTGAACCAAACACACCTCTTTTTTAAATTGACTATTTTAGGTATCTGTTACAGTAACAGAAAGGTAACACACTGATGTAAATATCATGAGCAAAAACTACATGACACTGGTTTAGGCAATGAACTTTTAGATTTGACTCTAAAATCTCAGACAACAACAGCAAAAATAGATATCTGGGATTATACCAAACTAAAAAGTTTCTGTACAGAACAGGGAAACAACAGAGTGTAGTGGCAGCCTATGGCACGTGTGCCACAGCAGGCTATCTGTATCACTGAAAGCTTGTTTTGCTTTTGGTACTGAGGATCAAATTCACGACCTCGCACTCTCCAGGCAGGTGTTTGTGCCACTGAGCTATATCCCTGGCCCTGTTTTGTTTTGTTTTGAGACAGGGTCTCATTGTGTAGTTCAGGCTGGCCTTGAACTCATGGTGATCCTCCACCATGCCCAGCTCTCCTCTAGTTTACAGCCATTATGCCATGCCTCTTTTGCCCTATTGTATTTCTTCATAACTAGCTACTCATCACTGCTGGCATAAAAATACATTGATTTAACTATTTCTTTATGTCTTAGTTTCCTTATGAAGGCTCCCACGTTATATAAAACTTAAAATTGTATGTTTTCCTCTTATAAAAAAAACTTTTAAAGTCTTCAACTATCAGATAAATGTAAATTTTTAGCTCTAGCTCTGATTCCCAGACTCACATGTGTACCTCTTCTTCAATGTGTAATACAATTTCAAACATTTTAAAGTAAGATGTCAAAAAGAACTCTTAATTCAACTTACTCAAATTATTTCTCGTCTTTCTCATCACAATATGGTACACCACCATCCTTGTAGCACCAACATTTATTACCTCTTCTTCTCACCCCTAAATCAAATGTTATCAGTTCTACCTTCAAAATTTATCCCAGATGCATCTACTTTTCACTCTATAACTATAATGAATAAATGAGATTGGTCAACAGTTTCCTTTTTTTGTTCAATATTCATGAGGTTTTGATATTAAAGTTATGTCATTTTATTCAGTGGACTAGAGATCTTCCATTTCCTCTAGATTTTCAAATATGTTGATTCCAAGCAGCTGCACAGATTATTTCACTAATAAATTATTTCAGTCTTTACCACATTTGATAGCTCATTTATGCCCAATATTGTATATTTTTTGTATTTAATTGGAGGAACTTTGCTTTTTTATTTTAAAGATAATAAAACCCAACAAAAAATAAATCAAATCAAAACAAAGCAGTGAAACTGGTACAGAACTTCAAAGTAGGATAATAGGAAAACAACAATAGTTACCATAGTATATCTCGTTGTCTTCACAGTAGTTTTCCAATCCGTCAGATATAGCAAAATAAAACAAAAATAAAACAGAAACCAATCAAAACAGAATACTGAATAAAGCAGAACAATTAATTGGACAAAACAAAACAGTGAGAACAATATTGAATTTCAAAAACAAGATAGAAGGAAATCCTCCATAATTGCTATATTGCATAATGTTATCCTCCCTATAGATGCTCAGACCACCAGCCCCAGGACCGATAGTCAAGCAAACAATATAAACACTCAGTTGCTTTTTGTACCTCAGTTGCTATCAACTCAGCCTGTCCTCTGAACCAGCCGGTGGCTGACAGGGGAATGAAGGGGGGTGCTGGTGATTCCCAGCCTGTGTACTCATAGGTTCACAGGAAGCGCTATCTGACTTTTCTCTTCCTGGTCCTTGCATTGCCTGCATGGCTTACCAGAAAGGCTGGCTAGTTGGCTTGTTGGTTGGCTCCTCCCAGTCCCAGCATGGTCGATTCGCAGGAAGTGCTGTCTGACTTTTCTCTTTCTGGGCCCTGCATGGTCTGCCTAATTGGAGGAACTTCGACTTTACAAAGAAGTAAATTTTGCATTCATTTGGTTTTGTTTGCAATTGCATTAATTTAAGGTTATATTTATATATTCACCTTCTAATTATTTTTATTTTCTATTTTGTTGAGAACTAAGTTCTTTTTTAAAATTTCTCCTTTTTAACAATCAAGACACCTGAGCTACAAATTTTCCTCTGAGTTTAGCTTTTAGAGTGCTCTATTACCGTTGGCATAAAATTTTCTTTTTCATTAACTTTATACAGTTAATAATTTTTCTTTTGAGTATCTCTTCAGCAAAATGACTGTATTTTTAAAATGCTAAGTGGCTACACTTTTCATGGCCAACTTCTATTAATTAGTTTTAATTTTTTTGAATTATGAGAGAATGTAGCCTGTAAAATTCTTTACTTTAAAATTCTGTTAAGGTTTTCTTTGTGGCCATGTATATTATTGCTTTGAACAAGTGAACATTCGAAGTATGTGTGTTCACATTATTGTTATGTATTTATCAAGCATATTCAAAACTTTTGTCTTTATCTTTTATCTACTGGCTCCATCCAGTAATAAAAGAAGTGGTTTTATATTTTTTCAAGTTTCCCATGTATCTCTACTTATTTTTATTTATGTATTTATTTAGCTTACTACATATAATATTAGTACTCATATTATTATAGGATAGCCCTTCTTACCTGGTTAGTCTCCTTATCCTGTTTCTACACTTATATTGTATATTATTAGTAGTCAGTATTATCACTTTTACCTTGGTTTGGTTTCCATTTGCCTGGTTTCTGGTTTTTTTGGCTGATGTTTTAGGGGTTAACTCATTTAAATAACATTAGTTATCTTACAACACTCAAGAGTTCCAACTAGTAATTTTATTATCTTTGCTTAATAAAATTAAAATAACCATTATTCATTTAATACCATATATATTATAAAGTGAGAAAAGAACCAAGAATACAACAAGCGTTGAGGAATGCCAATATTTAAGACATGCCTGGAACCCAGAAGGAAAAAATAAAGAAGAGCTATATAATACAGTATACTTTAACAAAAAATATTACTTGCATATTTGGGATCTTATATAATGACTAAATTCTCTTACTTGCTTTAATTATTTAAGAAAAGAGCCACATTGAATCAAGAAGCCAACCCACACCATTTGTTAAAGAGGCTATCTTTCTTCCAATGTACATGTTTGGCCCCTTTGTCAAAGATGAGGTGGCTGAGTGTGTTTGTAGTCGTGGCTGTATCTTCTAATCTATTCCATTGATCTTCAGGTCTGTTTTGATTCCAGTACCATGCTGATTTTATCACACTAGCTTTGTAGTATAGTTTCAAGTCGGGGATTGTGATGCCTTCTGCCTTCCCTTTGTTGCCCAGAATTGCCTTTGCTATTCTAGGTCTTCTTTGGTTCCAGATGAATTTCAGGAAGGCTTTCTCTAGTTCTGTGAGGACTTTCTATATGCCATAAACTAAAACTAGATCCATGTCTATCACCATGCACTGAAATAAAGTCAAAATGGATCAAAGATCTGAATATTAAAACAGAGACACTAAACTTACTAAAAGACAGAGTAGGTAAAAATCTTGATGACATAGGAGTAGGCAGAGAGTTCATGAACAAAAATCAAATTGCATGAGAAACACTTCCCAGTATCAACAACTGGGATCTCATCTTACTAAAAAGTTTTTGCATGTCAAAGGAAATCTCCAACAGAGTGAAAAGAAAACCCACCAACTGGGAAAATATCTTAGCCTATTGCCCATCAGACAAAGGACTTCTATCTAAAACATATAAAGAATTAAAAGAAATCAGGCCTCTAAAATTCAAGGACCCAATCCAAAAATGGGCATCTGAGATTCATGAATACACACTTCTCAGAGAAAGAAATACAAATGGCAAATAAATATATGAAAAAATGTTCAACATCAATGGTCATTTGAGAAATGCAAATTAAAACAACACTGAGATTCCATCTCACTCCAGAAAGAATGGCCAAGATTAAAAAATCAACCAACAACAAATGCTGGAGGGGCTGTGGGGAAAAAGGAACTCTTCACTGTTGGTGGGAGTGCAAACTGGTGCAACCACTGTGGAAGTCAGTGTGGAGATTCCTCAAGAAGCTAGGATTAGAGATCCCATTCAACCCAGCTATCCCACTTCAGGGCATTTTCCCAGAAGATTTGAAAACATCATACTACAGTGATATTTGTGCATCCATGTTTATAGCAACCCAATTTGCAATAGCTAGATCTTGGAAACAACCCAAGTGCCCATCAATAAAGAATGGATAAAAAAGATGTGGTATTTTTATACAATGGAGCACTACTCAGCTATTAAGAAAGATTGCATTGAGACTTTTATAAGTAAATGGACACGGCGTGAGACCATACTCATAAGTGAGATAAATCAAACCCACATGTGTAAATACCGTATTGTCTTCCTAGTGTAAGAAACTGAAAAAGTATATATGATCCAAAATCTATAATAAATACTATGTAAGGGTAAAAAAAAGCTCAAAGAGCAAAAGTAATTGGGAAGGGAAAAGGAGGAAAGAGGGAAGGGAAAAGGAAAAGATATAAATCTGTATATAGGCACATGTAAGATAACTAAAACGAACATACTGCTGAATGTATTAGTTATTGAGAAAAAACAGTTAATACTCATATGATTAGATCAATTTTACATGTCTATATGTGTTAATATAAA
Source organism: Dasyprocta punctata (assembly GCA_004363535.1). Taxonomy (NCBI): domain Eukaryota; kingdom Metazoa; phylum Chordata; class Mammalia; order Rodentia; family Dasyproctidae; genus Dasyprocta; species Dasyprocta punctata. Next base: position 4,826 of record RJWM01027873.1, on the reverse strand, counting down.
CAACTATTTTGAAGATAACGATACGCAATATTACAACCATTGTCAAGTTTCTATCATCCTGTTTTGTAAACCTGTAATGTTACTGTTGTGCATTTACTCTAGTCATTTGTTTGTCTCTTTTGCTTTTTGTCTTTCTTATATGTGTCTTTTTTTCTCTTAAATAAAAATTTAAAAAAAAAAGAAGCCAACCCACACCTTTCCATGAGTCAGCCAGTGTACAGCCTGGGAGACAAGAGCAATGCCCCATCCACTCCATCCCCTCCCTGGTAAGTAACCGACTGATTAGGAGGAACTCACGCTGAGATGGTAGCAACTGAAGTGAAAAAAAAAATAACTTAATGCTTGTATTATTTGATTGACTTTGCAGGCTTCAAGCTGGTAGTCCGAGCATCTATTTGGAGGATAACAATATGCATTATAGCAACTGTGGGGGATTTCTTTCTATCTTGTTTCTGAAATCCAGTGTTTCATTGTGTTTATTGTTTTGTTTTATTCCTATATCTAGTAACCTGAGCAACTATTTTGAAGATAACAATATGCAATATAACAACCATTGTTCAATCCCTATCATCTTGTTCTGATATCCTTTATTGCTATTGTTTGTTGTTATTGTTTTTGTTGTCATTTTACTTTTGTTGTTGTTGTTGTTTTGGTTACTTTGTTTCTTGATTGTTCTGCTTTTTTCTATTTAAAAAAAGATCCACATATTATAGAGACTTATAACAAGTGATTTTAAAACTTGTAGTTGTTACTCTTAGTTCCTTTATTAGTACTTATTTGCTGTCTTTTTTAAACAACAAAAACTTACTTGTTGACCACACGTTCTCCAAAGTTAAGATCTATTTCAAAAAACAAACACAAATTTTATTTTATTTTGTGAAACACTTTTTTCTTAAAAATACATTAAAACGTTTCAAATATAAATTTTCAAAATAGATGCTTACTTTCCACAAGGCTAGCAAGTGTACCATCCATGTTGTTTGCTATAATTATTCCATCTTGCTGTCTGTCTCTCACAGATTTGTGGGCCTCTGAGGAGAATGTTAGTTGTAACGTGGGGAAACAATCAGAAAATAAGCATAAACCAAATTTATGTTCATGTAGTAAGGATATATATGTATTCACCTATTCCAAACTAGCAGTAGTTCAAGTTATTAGGCAAATAAAATAACAATAAATTATAAAGTGATGTTAAATAATTCATTAAGTAAATTTTAATTGAGTACTTGTTATGTGACACTGTACTAGATGTAGTACAGGCCAAAAATATAAAAATCCATGACTTAAGGTAGTTTACATTCTACTGGGACAGAAAATAACCAAGAAAATAAATTTCATTTATTTTGATTTTGTGCTGCTGGGTATTAAACCCAGGACCTCACTTATGGAAAAATAAATTTTATAATGTGCTAGATAGCAATAAGTGCTAAGGAAAAGGACAGCAGGGATATGCTATTTTCATGGAAGAGATCTGTCCAATAATGAGAAACTACCCAGTATAATGGTATTCTCAATGGTATTGCTAATTATGTTTGCTTTACATGTTTAGCTTAGTGTATGCAGTAATTTAAACTTTAAAAAGGAAAGGCTCACTGTGAGGGAACTTTTTAAGTAAGGATTTGAGAGAGTGAACTACCATGATCTAGCAGAAGGAATTGCAGGAGCAAAGGTCTTGAGGAAAAGAATGTGCCTGGTTTGTTTAAAGAACAATGAGGATGCCAGTGTGTCTGGATACAGAGAGACCAAAAGGACCAGAAGACAACTGCAAGCTTGGGGAAAGCAAATCTTGAAGGGTCTTGCAAGGAAGACCCTTCTGGCTTTTATTCTGAGTCTACCAACTCAGGCCAACTTCTATGAGATGAAGAAAGCCATTGGAGGGATTTGGACAGTTGAGAGACATGATCTACTTTGTATTTTAATGGGATCATTATGTTCTGTAAAGAATAGATTGGCATGGTAGAAGCAGAGAGATAGCCAAGACGTTCTTGCAGTAGCATCTGTTGAGTTTTTGTTTCTCTGGCTTTCACCGCTGTATTGATAGTGCCAGGTATATAGTTGGCAATCACTAAGTCAGTAAAACTATAAGTATTTGCTGAATGAGGAAATTATGTGCAGTTTTGCAGAGCAACAGAATGCATGAAATATATATTCAAAAATCCAAAGTGCACATAATGATCTAAATGCAAATGTCAGTAGTTCACATTTATAATCTATTCAGTTGCAATGAAGTTTTCACTACTACTAAATATAAATAATTATATCATCAATTTTCAACAGATGTCAGAATATTTCTATCCAAGAAGTTTATCTTTAAATAGTTATTATTTAGAATACAATTTTTAAAAAATCATTATTGTGTATATTTTGCTGATATAAAATATTAGCTAATACATTAAGCAAGTTAAAAAATATCTTGTATTGTAAAATATCATTCAATCAACTGATTCCCCAGATGAACATTAAGTATTCTCTGTGCAGAAACTGAAAATACAGTCAGTAACACGACTCTTGTCTGTCTCATTTTTTTTTAATTCAGCTGGAATTTTAAAATTTTTTGAACATTACAAAAGAAATACCGGGTACTACATGAATGTATGGAGGACATTTAACTTCATCTAGAAAGTTAAGAATGACTCCAGTGTGCTACACTTACAGAATCTGAGACTTATAGAATAAAATACAAGTCGGATGGGTCTGAGGAAGGATGAAAAGGAACCTGAGAATGACCTAGGGGATATTTAAGTGAAACAACTCCAGAATTCCAGAGAATTGGGTAGGAATGACACAAAATGAAGCCATTGGGCTTTATCTTTGGAAATGGGAGGTCTCTGAAAGATTTTGATTAAGGGAATGGCACGATTATGTTCAAGTTTCTAAATATCACTCTAGTTACAATATGGGGAAGAGATTAGAGGAGAGCAAGGATGGATATACAGGAACCAAGTAAGTGACTATTGTATTTTGAGAGAAAAGTGGCAGTGGTTTTGATTAAGATTGTAGAAGTTTGGATGCATGTAAGTATAGAAAATTGAGAGATCATTGAAAAGTAGAATGAGTAGAATTTGGCAATGGATTGGAGTAAAGGCACAAAAAAAATTTTCAAAAACATAACCTGCAAATAGAAACTGAGCACCTGGTGTGGATGGGGGTGTCATTCAAAGGGAAAGGATCAAAGCTTGAGAGATGGGAAGTAAACAGTTTCTTTTTTATTTTTATTTTTGTCAGTACCGGGGATCAAACCCACAACCTCGAGCCTGCCAAGCAGGCACTTAAATCACTGAACCAAACTCCCATTCCTATTTTTTTTTTTTTTGAGGCAGGGTTGCACAGCGTAGTTCAGGCCGGCCTTGCTCACGTTGTAGCCCAAGCCGGCCTCAAGCTCACGATGCTCCACCTCCCTCAGCCTCCGGAGTGCTGGGATTAAAGGCGTGCGCCACCACACCCGGCTAACAGTTTCATTTTGGATAAATTGAGTTTAAGATAACTGTACAACATCCAAGGGGAGAAGTTCAGTGAATAGCTAGCTACATATGTTTGGAGCTCTAGATATAAATATAAACCATAATATAAACACAGCTTGTTTTATTAGCCATGTTTGTCTTGTAGCATCTGCTGTAATTAATAATAATGCCCAAATCATAAGACTCAGAAAAGTGACAGTAGTCATTCTTTTGGAAAATAAGCAAATGTCTGATTTTTGCTATACATATGGTTTTACTCAAAGGACTTATGTTCATAATTTTGGTTAAACTCACTCATTAGAAATGTAGAATGTTTGTCCAGTGAAAATACATACACAAAAGAAAAATAACATCTAAAATAGATATAGTTTAAGTCTTTAAATTAAGACTAAATTTAATTTGGATACATACAAACTCTATGACATTATAGCTTATTATAACATGAATTTGTGTCTAAAAGAATCAAATGCCATCATTGAAACACAATAACCCATTAAAATATGGCTGCCTATGAGCAGCCATTTGCCAATAAATGTATATATATATTTTTTGTTTGTTTGTTTTTGTTTTTGTTTTTGCAGTACCAGGGATTGAACTCACAACCACAACCTCACACCTGTCAGACATGTGCTTAAATCACTGAGCCAAACTCCCAGTCCTGGTTTTTTGAGGCAGGGTCGCACTGTGTAGCTCAAGCCGGCCTTGTGCTCACTTTGTAGCCCAAGCCGGCCTCGAACTCACAACGCTCCTCCTACCTCAGCCTCCCGAGTGCTGGGATTAAAGGCGTGCGCCACCACGCCCGGCGCCAATAAATGTATAACACCAACTCTTCAGGTAAAAAAGGCCATATTTCTGAGGTTTGCCCATTTGTGTACTGTAAACGCTCCCATCATGGCCAATTTCACACTATCGACAGAACATTAACCACACAGCAAAACTCCTAAAAATTTTATCATTGGCTCTTTTAAGCTGGTATGAAGCAAATTAACCTTACAGGATTACAAAGAATTTCCACTTAAGTATTGTAAGATATCACACTGTATGTATACATATGTATGTTTATTTGCAAATTTTACATATTGATACGTAATTGTTTACATGGTATGAAATTCAGAAGTTACAAAATGGTATACAATGGAGACTGTCCCACCCATCTCTTTCCATGAACCACCATGTTCTTCTTGTAGACAATCAATTTTAATTCATTACTTGTATAACTTTCTAGAAGTATTCTTTTAGATATACATAGGTATTTTTTTTCCATTTCTTTTTTTTTTTTTTTTTTTTTTTTTTTTTTTTTTTTTTTTTTTTTTTTTTTTTTTTTTTTTTTTTTTTTTTTTTTTTTTTTTTTTTTTTTTTTTTTTT
>RJWM01027872.1:0-26284 GCA_004363535.1 Dasyprocta punctata | reverse complement strand
ATTCAAACCAGAATGCCATACTTTTACATTTTTATTGGTATTGTGGGAACTTTGTAACAGACTATAAAATTTGACTGGAAGGCTAAATGTATAAACAGTAACTAAAATTTTGCAGAGAAAACTGAGGAGGGATTTGCTATAAAAAATAAAATAAATTCTAAAATATCAAAATAGTAGGACACAACAAAATAGAACTACAAGACAGAATCTAGAAAAGTAAGCTGTCATATCAATTAGGTATACAGAAATTCGGTATGTTACAAAGGTTGCATTTTAAACCTATGGAGAATGAATAGATTACTCATTAGATGATACAGGTTCAGATGTCATCTCAGAGGTGCCTCTCCTGCCCTCCTCAGTAAAGAGGTCCTTCAGAGGCCTCCAGGTTCTCCCCAGCTCATGTAGTCATCCTCAAGCCTCAACATTTCCTCTCTACAGTCTGCCTCCCTACAAGAATGTAAGATCTACAAGAAGACCTTGCCAGTTTTATTCACTGATGCCTTCTCACTATCCAGAACCCTGTTCCACACGTCAATCGGTGCTGAATAACGGATGGAAGGATGGATGAAATGGCCCACCACATCAAAATGACAATGTAAGCTCAGTTTTAAATGTAAAAGGGAACTTGCATAACTTATATTTCTAACACTATTCAAGGATGGGACCAGAAGGCACAGCCTGTTCCCACAGTTAGAAAATTACAAAACCCAGCTAGCCTTGACATTCCCTATGCCAGCTGTAACTTGTAAGATAAGTGTAACTCAGCCAGACAGTGCATCTGATTTTGTTTTGCTTGCTTTCAAGTTTTTACCTTGAGGACAGCTCAGCTCAGTCTTAGACAAGGATTGATTCTTATGGCTCACCATAACCCAGACTTCCTTGTTATACAATATTAATCCCAATTAGCTTACATAACATAAATTCTGCCTGGAACATATGACAAAACATGTGTAACCAACTATAAAATATCTTGTTATCTGCCTTCTGTATTTCCTTCTGAAATCCCTATATAAGTAACTGATATACCCCAACAGGGCTGATGATTTGAAACTGAGATTACCATCAGCCCACTAGCATAATAAAGCTGTCTCCCTTCCAAAGTTCCTTGGTGTCATGTCTTTCATCTGGTCTGCTCTGAATCCTGTAGCAACTGAAGTTAGATCCCCAACTCACAATACATAGAAGAAATTATAGACAGCTCAAGGGTATAAATTTAAAATTATAAGAGTACTAGAAAGCAAAGAAAATATTTACATAACCTTGGGGTACAGAAAACCTTCCATAGCTAGGATTCCTTAGCCAAAAAAAGGAAAATAAATATAACTCCACAAAACTTATTTGTAATGGATATTATAAACAAATTTAAAAGAAAAAATATCATAATATAAGCAATTCATGGCACTATACAAAAGGTGTCTTTTGTATAAAAATAATCCAATCTGGGCCTGGGGGCACACGCCTTTAATTCCAGGACTTGGGAGGCTGAGGCAGGAGGATCGTTGTGAGTTTGAGACCAGCCTGGGCTACAAAGTGAGTTCAAGGCCAGCCTGAACTGCATAGTGAGACCCTGTCTCAAAAAATAGGGCCAGGGATTTAGCTCAGTGGTGTAAGTACCTGCCTGGCAGGCATGAGGTTGTGAATTCTATCCCTGGTACAAAAAAACATAACAAAACAAAATAAAACAACCAAATGGGCAAAGGATGCAGAATGGTATTTTAAACAGCTAGAAGAAAGTATATCATAGTTGTTTTTGAGGATTGGAGATTTGGAATTTTATGTTATAACCTTTAAAGTTTAAAAAAGACTGTAAGAAGCCAGGCATGGTGGTACCTACCTATAATCCTAGCATTCCTGGAGCCTGCAGCAGAAGTAATCTCAAATTCAAGCCCAGTAATGGAAATTTAGTAACTTAGTGACACAGTTTCACAAAACGGGGTGGGGATTGGGATGTACTTTAGTGCAAAGATGCTAGATCAGTCCCCACTACTAAAAAAAAAAAGACAAGAGATGATTATGCCATACACCTAATATTTATACTCACAAAAACAATAACATTTATAGGCAAAAATAAAGTCATTCTTGGGCAATTCACAGTCATAAAGGAAAGATAAAAACAGAAAGATGGTTCTAATTTTGCATTAACATCTCCCAAATACCTGTTACTACACTTCAAATTTTCATTTAATTTACAGCTTATAATCACAGCTTCTAATGTCACTCATTTCCCATTACCTGCTGCATAATTCCAAGTGACCAGTCATTTTGAGATGGAGCAGCAAATTGAAGAAATATCTGTAGCCAGCTGATATCAAATGTCTAGGCTAATGTCACTTAATAGAAACTGGTTAAATTATGGCATACTCACACAATAGAAGACAGAAACTTCTTACATACATACCAATATGGACAGGTCTCTAAGATACTACAGTGCTGCAATGGTTGACACACTGTGTCAACTTGAAAAGTTTAGAAGTTCAACTAAGGGACTCAGCACGGAGCCAAGGTCCTCACTTTATAAACATCTTCAGCCTGTGCAAGAGGAAGGCACAGAGATTTTGAGTGTTACACTCACCCCGAGGTGGGGGACTGCCTACAATACAAGGGAGGAAAAGAGGCTTGCTTTCCCCTGCTTTCGTTCTTGCTGCTTTTTCTGTCTTCTGCCACCCTGAAGTGTCGCCCCTTTGCCAGGCCACCCTGCTTTGCAGCCAGCTGATTATGAACTGAAACTTACACAAACTGTGAGCTACATAACTTTTCCTTCCTTATTTTTGGGTGTTTGGTATTTTGTCCCAGCAATACGAGAAAAATGATGACAGAATTTGGTACCAAGCAAGTAGGGTTGTTGGGGTGACTGTACCTGATGATGTCATTCAAGAGCCTTTGGGAATGGCTTGTGTAAGAGTTTGAAAGAGTTTGGAGAAGTTGCCTGAAACAGTAGCACTGGAAAGCCTTAGGCTGTGCTGTATGAGAGATTCTGGTCAAGCTCAGAAGACTGGAGGTTGACAGATATCCTTCCAGAAAAGACTAGGCTCAGGAGGTTTCTGCTGGAAAGGTCTACCCTGGAAGCTGGACTCCAGATGACGTATATCATGGCTTAGCAAAAAGTTTGTCTGCATTGTGCTCCTGTCCAGAGACTGCCTGAGACTAAGATTAAGGGCAGTGGACTAATTAATTTTCCAGAAGAAATTTCGTGGCAGTGAAATGTTGAGGTTGTGGCATGGCTATTATTAGGGGCTTTTAGCCAAATTTATGTTGTGAATCAAGAGCAAAGAGCCCAGCAAGATGATTTAAAACACTTGAGTTTGGCCAGAAAGGATGCTCTAGTAGAGCTGTGAACTGCAAGGATAGAGCTGAGAAGACCTCATTTGCTGAGAAGAAACAGGAGAATACAAAAGATGGCCTGAGAGCATCACAAGCAGCAGCAAGTCTTCACCCTTTTCAGCCGCAAAACTGCAAAAATGAAAGACTTTATTTTGAGAAGAAAGTCACAGAGTATCATGTTCCAGAATGGTGGAGGCATAGAAAAACTGCCCCTCAGAATTGAATTTGGAGTTCCCAGCAATTCAGGCACTCAACCCTACAGCCAAGAGAGAAGAAAGCCTGGCTACTGTGTTAGATGGCAGCAGACCCTGGCATCATCCATGTGGTGCTGGTTTTAGGTGCATGCAGAATGCAAGAGTTAAGGGGTGAAAAAGGCTTCCACCTTGATTCAGAAGGCCTGGGAGGCCAGGCAGTGAGTGAAGCTGTGAGGGCGAAGCCAAAGATGCAGTGGAGATCCCAGAAGTCTGGAAAAACCAGGAATATGGATCTTCTAAGGAAAGCTGTGAGGAAGGAACAGAGTACGCCTAAGAGAGATGCTATGGGAGCTATAACCACCAGAAGTGCCACAGAGGTGGGTTACTCAAATCCTTTGGAGCTCACAATTTGCCACAGATTGCTTTAGATGCCAGACATGGAACTACATGACTTAATGTTTGCCCTGCTGGATTCTGGCCTTGCTTTGTTCCCAATCCTTTGTTATCCCCGTTTTTAACTTTTGGAATGAAAATGTTTATTTTGTGCCATTGAATGCTGGAAGTGTTTAACTCTGTTTTCATTTGTACAGGGGCTTGCAGGTAAGAGTTTCCCTTAAAACTCAGAAGAGACTTGGGACTTGGACTTTTTAGCAAAGCTGAAACTATTAGGGCTTTGGCAACTCTTGCAGAAGAACCAAATGATTTTTGCATAAAGGAATGTACAGGAGTCTCGGGGGGGGGGGCAGGGACAAAATGCTATGGTTCTAGTACGCAGGGAGTGGCTGAAGCTGGAAACTGGTCACGTGTGGGGGCAAGGCAAGGCAGGTCTGAGAACAAAGAGCACTGGAGGCAAGCTGCTTCAGTGCAGAGAACACCTAGCCCTGAGACAATCCAAGCAATCAGTTGCTAGGCAAAAGAGGTGTCACATGACACCACTTGGCCAAATGCATAAATGAACACACTACGTGGTTGAGCAGTTTCTTACCTCCCATCAGCTTCACCTGACCTCACCTTTCATCTCTTTTCTTTATTTTCCCATCTTCTCACCATCCTTCCCTCTGGGAACATCTAGAGCTATAGCTGGATGGCACACTAACGTAATATAATGTTGATAGATTTAATACTGTTTGGTAAGGATTGTTAAATCTGTGTTGTAACATTTAAGTTGTAAGATGATAGGAATAAGCGTATCTTTATATCTGGAAACCAATTTAAAGAAATGTGTCTGGCTGCCAAGTTGACAAGGGGAGGAATATAATGGTTGATACATTGTGTCAACTCGAAAGGGACTCAGCAGCCAGGGTCCTCACTTTGTAAACATCCTCATTCTGTGCAAGAGGCGGGCAAAGAGACTGCCAGTGCTATACCCAACCTGGGGTGGGGGTAGTCTGCTTACAATACAAGGGACGAAAAGAGGCGTGCTTTCCCCATTTTTGCTCTTGCTGCTTTTTCTGTCTTTTGCCACCTGGAAGTGTTGCCCATGTGCCATGCCACCCTGCTTCGGATCCAACTGATTATAGGCTGAAATCTCCACAAACTGTGAGTTAAATAAACCTTTTTTCCTTGATTTTGGGTGTTGGGTATTTTGTCCTAGTAATAAGAGAAAAATAACCAAGCCAAGTGTAAAGTACAAACAAAACAAAACAAAGCAATCCTAAAACATAAGTGCTGAATCCTGGTTAGTATTACTTGTTACCAACTGGCAAAAACAATATACATATATTCTTTCCTTAATTTTGGGTGCTCATTAAAAAAAATCCATTTGAAGATACTGACATACAGGGCAAATGCCATGTGACACAGACAGAGACTGGAATTATGGAACTACAAGTTAATTAACAACAAGATTGCCATCAACCACCAAAAAGTAAAAGGCACTAAGAGGTAAGTAAGTACATCCCTATAGGTTTAAGAAAGAGTAGGGCCCTCTAACTGTGCTGATTTTGGATTTCTGGCATCTGAAACTGTGAAATAATAAATTTTTGTTGTTTTAACCAAAACAGTTTGGTTACAGTAGTCTCAGGAATATAATATACCAAGTGTGGAAGAGGATACAAAACAACTCGAATTTCCAGACACTTGTCTTAGTTGTTTCTCAAGAAGACAGACATAGCCTTGAGTCAGTAATTGCACTCCTAAGTATTTACCTAAGAGAAATGAAAGCATATAGCCACACGAAGACTTACCTATGAGTGTTTGGTATTTTTTTCAGTAATATCTAAAAATAAAAAACAAACTGAAAATATTGACCATAAATAAACAGATGAACAAAATGTGGACTCAATGGACTATTTTGACATTAAAAAAAGGAACTACTAGTAAGCATAATACCACAGATAGATCCAAAACACATGTTGAGCGAAAAAAGTCAGGCACAGAAGTATACCTACTGGTATGATTTCACGCTCAAGACATTCTAGAAAAAACATGACTAATCTATAATAGTAGAAATTAAACCATGCTTGCCTGGGATGACAGATGTTGACCATGGTAAGAATTCTGATGTATGCAATATTTTATTACAGGTCAGAGAATAGAGGGAGGAGAGAGGTAAGAGCCATTTTATTTTACTTTATTTTTTTATTTTAAACAAAAGGAAAATAAGAAATCAAAACATAACAATTTCACACGGTAAGAGCCATTTTAACTCACAGCTTCAAATAAATCAACAAAGGACAAACAACTATTCTACAGCCCTTCCTCCATGCTGAAGTTCACTCATCAAGGACACATTCCATTCTGTTTTTGAAAACAACCAACCAAGAAGTAGCAAAACTTTTCTTTATGAACAAACTTCCAAGACTTTGTCCTCTTGTATTGTCCCACCCTTTTATCTATAGCCAAAGAAGGCTCGATGCAAATGATCTGTGCTTGTTGTGCTCAAACCTGTATTATAAAACACCCCGGCCCCTTTGGTCTGGTGAATGTTTCTCCAACTGCTGTCTGGCCAATGGTGGCTTTGGGAATTTGTCTTGACACTGGCCCTTTGCATTTCAGCTAGCATCTATACAGCTCAATGAATCCTTTATTTCCAAAGACTTCTTAACCTCAAGAGTTTGATATAACAAGTAGAAGGCAGGAGGACCCTCTCTAGGATGATGAAAATGTTCTACATCTTAATTGGGATGATAGCTGTATTAGTGCATAAATTTGTCAAAACAAAAAATTTTTTGCTGAGTGAGTTATTTTACATGAAATTACATCTCAAGAAGAACTGATTTAAACATTCAATGAACATTATTTTAACTAAATAAAATCAAACAAGCTAACAACCAAACCACAACCTTCACCAATGAGAATCCTGAATGTTCCCCTTAAACCTTCCCTCTTCGAAAAACTTCCTGTCTAATACTCAGTACTTTTTGTGGTAGTGGTTCTGGAGATGGAACTCACTGTATATTCCAGGCAAGTGCTGTACCCCTGAGCTACAGCTGCTATTGAGTTATTTTGCCTTTTAAAATGAGCTTGATTATACTGAGGAGAGAAAATATAAACAGAAATCACAACAGTTTATACCATATACCTGTCTCTACAAATTCTTCTTAAACTGTTTTCTTTGATAAACAAATGACATATTAAAAGAACCCTAATACATGACCTTCTGAAAAGATAAAATGTTTAGTCCTGCATGCAACAAAGTACACTAAAACTTCAAGAAAATAAAAAGCACCTAGGGCCATGATGTCCTCCTGATACAATACATTCTTTTTCAGAAAAGCAGTTCCAGGTTCTGGGAAACACTGATAGATTCCAATTTTAAGAAACCTCTCAGGGGAAAAAAAAATCAGGGCTTGTCACTTAAAATTTTGGTTCCTTGATTTCCTCTGACAAGACACTGCTTTTACCTAGAAAAGCTTTTATTATGTGAATTCCCTTACCAGAATTTCTCAAACTCATCTTTAAGATTCCTCTTCCACCCCAGGCCCACCAGTCCACCAAACACCCACCTCTTGCGTGACAGCTGATCCCAAGCTTTCTATGTGGTTCTGTCCACTCCAGTCCAGCCTGCCTGACCATCAGTCACTGCTACACTCACCCCACCGACACTCTGAAACACAGGCTCTTGGCTGGAATAACACTAACAATGCCTACCACCTACTCAGAATCTCCAGCAGTCTAGGGACTAAACTGGACACTTTCCACTTACATTATTTTATTTGAACTTTCAGGAAATCATGCAAAATTGTAACAATGTCAAGTGTATAGTAGACATTGTTAATGCTGTTATTTCTATCATGACCAACAGGAAATAATTCTTTGTGGAAACAGAATATGATTTTCATTCCTTTTCTGACCCTTGAACACCATCAAGAACTCAGTAGGCTAGGCTAACCACTGGCATCTCAGAACAGAAGTAAGGGACACACAGGAGTTTTGTAATACCCAACGTTCTACTACGCCAGGAGTCCTATCCTCTACAGTGAATTCCACATACTGTGTGGAAGTTAAGAGAGGTTTGACAGAAAAATGAGTTCACCTGAGCTCCCAAAGGCAGAGGCTCAGCAGCCACTGTCTTCTCTTTCCTTCCTGTGGAGTCCTTCCTAGGGAAGGCGCAGAGTCCAAGGAGGCAGAACAGAAGGAAGAAAAGGAAAGGAAGCCAGGAGAAGTGAGACTGGTGTGACACCAGCAACAGAAACACCTACAATAGATAAGACATATAAGGCATCTTCAAAAAAAGGAAATGACAATGTTTATTTATACAGTTTACTTTATTAAGATTATTTAGCTATATAAAGGAAGATGAAAACAAAGACGGGCTATAATCCAGGATAGGATAATCTTGATATGCTAATTTGTCACTTCTTTGAAATTAACTTGTAAACTTAATATAACCCTAGTTAAGCTATACCTAAGTAAAAATGCTTTAAAGTAATTATGGAAAAATGATTAAACTTAATTGTGTTCTACAGCAGCCAGGAAATTTTTCAAGGACTACCTATGAAGACAAATGTCACATGTTCTCACTTATGGAAGTTAAATAAGCTGATCTCATAGAAGCAGAGAGCAGAATAGTAGTTACCGGAGGCCGTAGATGGCACAATAGAGGTTGGTTATCAAGTATGAAAATACAAGTAAGAGGGATAAGTTTTCATGTTCTAGAGCTCAGCAGAGTGACTATAGTTAACATTAACAAGGTATATTTCAAAAGACTAGAAAAAAAGCTTTTAATATCCTCAATACAAAGAAATAATAAATATTTGTGGTCATACATATGCTGATCACTCTTGTTCATTATACAGTGCAGTGCCTTATCACACTGTACCACACAAATATGTACATGTCAATTACAAATTTTAAAATAATAAAATGAATACTGATGAGAACTTGCCCAGTAATTTTTTCTTTTTTGAGATAGGGTCTCGTTGTGTAGTTCAGACTGGCCTTGAGTTCACTATGTACTCAGACTGGCCTTGAACTCGAAGTGATCCTCCTGCCTCAGCCTCCCAAGTACTGGGATTACAGGCATAAGCTACCACATTGGGTGCCCAGTAATTTTTAAAAAATTGTAAGAACCTAGTATTATGGAAGAATCATTCATTCACCAAACATATTGTCAACCTAGTGTGTAAGGAGCACCATTCCAAATAATAGCAGTGAGTAGAGCTTTAAATAAAAGAGATAAATTACCCTCCTGGATGTTACAGTGTAAAAGGGAAAAGGTCCAACAGAACAAATTAAAATCTGACCAATACAGACAGTTCAGAAAAAAATCTGTAGGTAAGAACTCAGGGGGCTGGGGGCGCAGTTCAGTGGCAGAGCACTATTTGAGCATGCAGAAGCCAAGGGTTCAATTACCAGCATCACAAAAGAAGAAGAAGAAAAGAAAAGAAAAGAAAAAAAAAAAACTCGGGATCTGAAAAGAATGACATTTAACATCAGTGAAGAAAGGGCTATTATTCAATCACTTACAGCGTGGGCTTCCCATCTAGAAAAGAATGAAAAGGTACACATGGAACAAAACAAAAGTATTCAATAACAGGGGAACATTTTTGTGATTTGATAAAACAGAACCCCCCCAAAACAATGTCAAAGACCCCAAACACAGAGGGAATGTTTCTGTGACCGTCCATGTGAACATGTAACACATGTAACATTTCTGCAGTCAGGAAACATAAGCTTAGGTACCAGATACAAAGTTTACAACTAAAATGCACTGAGGTTACATAGCTCAGTGACAAAGCACTTGCCTAGCATAACCAGCATTGAAAATAAAAAATAAAAAATTGCAAACTCATAAAAATATCTGAATTTTGAAAATGCAAATTTAAACAACCCTATCATTTGCACCTCTCAGAAGGTTAAAGTGAACACGAACACCCAGAGTTGATATGGGCCTACCAGACACTCTAACATTCCAACTGGTACAGATAGAAACTGCTACTTTTTTGGAAGCGAACAGGCAGTACCCAAAGCCTTACGGTATCCTTGACCTAGAAATTTCACATGGAGAGATTTAGGGAATGAGACTACAATCCAAAAATGTATGATAGCCTATTATCACTTATAATATTAAGAGGAAAAACAGAAAAAAAAAACCCACAAAACCCTGAAGGATTATATATAACACAATCATGCTTTCCCTCACATTAAAATTACGGTGTAAGCTGTTTTTAAAAATTTGCATTAGTGGCGACGTTCGACGTATTAAATTTTTAGAAAACTTAATGCTACATGTTCTCTGGGTGGTTGTTACACAAATAAACTTACGGAGTTTAAGATTCGTGCACTGCAACTTACCAAATACATTTCATAACTCAATTTTAAAAATTAAATGGAAAAGACATATTCATTTGTTTAAAAAATCAAGTGCTTCTACATGCATACACCTATGACACCCGACATGAAGAGTCCGGCATATTTTGACTGCTTTTGCTCATCTGCATTTTCTCGTTTCACCTATAACGAACTAAGAGGAGAGAAAACGCGTGGGACCCCCATCCCCGCAGAACCGGCACGAGGCGGCCGAGAGGCGTCCACGCCCGCACCCCTCGGCACCGGGAAGCGGAGGGCGGGACCCGCGGGGCGCGCACACAAAGAGCGGGACCGGGAGGCCCCGCCGCCGTCCAGCGCCCCCGCCTCCCCGAGGCCGGCAGCGGCTGCGGGCCGGGAAAGCCCTGCGAGGGACACGGCGCCAGCGGCTCCGGGCCTTCGGCCCTCGCGGACCCGGGTCCGGGGGCTGCGCGCTGCGCCGCCTCAGAGCCCGGGACCGGCAGGCGCGTCCGGGACAGCGGGCATCCGCACCAGCGCGGCCGCCGCCTGAGGGGCGCACCTGCAGCTCGGCCGCCGCGCTCCTCAGGCCGGGACGGCGCTCCCCGGCCGGCCCCGCCCCTCAGGCCGCGGAGGCCGCAACACGCAGCCCGAGCTCCTCCTCGGGGAGCCCGCGAGGCCCGCCGCCCGGGCGCTCAGAGCGCCACACTCACCTCCGCCGAAGCAGCCCACTGGACTTGCGGCGGGACTCGGCCGCACCCGCCGGCGCGTCGGACTACATTTCCCACCAGGCTGCGGGGCCGCGGCGCGGAAGTTCAGTGCGCAGGCGCAGGCTGCGAGGCAGAAAAGTGCGGGCAGCTGCTGGCGCCAGGGCTCCTACCTTGGCACTTGTGTTTGGTGGGGTTGCATAGAGAGGAGCGGACCTGAGCGGCCGCCTTCCAACTGCAGCCCCTCTTTAGAGACCCTGGTACAGTAGATGGGACAGCAAATCTTGGCTAAGCCTCCTTTCTCCTCGTCTGAATCGAGCCCCTCGTGCACTCGTTGAACTGGGAGCATGAGATTCGGTTGTGACTCACCAGATGTAGTGGGCGTTTCGTGAGCACGCATGGTGGCTGCTGCTGTGCCGAGCTCGGTGTCAGGAGATGGCTCTCCGTTCTTCAAAATTACCACTGTATAGAAAGCCAGCAAAATGTCTATTAAATGTTTGCCCAATGTTCGGATAGTTTGAATTCAGTCTGCCACTCTGGAACTTGGAGAAGTGTGTGACGTTTACGGGCACAACAATACGATCTCTTCCGTTGTAACATTTGGTTTTCTAAAATTAATTGCAGATTTCCTCTGCCTTTTTTTTCCCTCTTGTATTTTCTACGATGAGCAAGGCTGCGGGGATCAAAGATCCAAGTACCAAAGCATTATGCTTCCAAAATATCTTCATGATGATTCCGCACAAAGAGCCAACAAGTTGCCCTGTGTATGCCACTCACGACAGAAGCCAGTTTTGTCTTTTCTGCCTCCTTTTTTTCTTTTTTTGTGGCACCGGGGATCAAACTCACAAACTCGCACCTGTCAGGCAGGTGCCAAACCCGCTGAGCCAAACTCCCGGCCCTAGTTTTTTGAGACGGGGTTGCACTATGTAGCTCAGGCCGGCCTTGCTCACGTTGTAGCCCAAGCCGGCCTCGAACTCACAACGTTCCTCCTACCTCAGCCTCCCGGGTGCTGGGATTAAAGGTGTGTGCCACCACTCCCGGCTCTGCCTCCTTTTTCTAATTTTTACTTTTTGCTGTGACACTCTGAATGGTTCCCCACACTGGCCCAGTGCCCATTGCTAGGGTTTAGGAAACACTATCCCCGAAATAGAACACTTTGACATTTGAGAAACTAGCAGAGGCAAGAAGGTCACTCTCACCTTAGTCTAGTCAGTGTCCTGTTTCTGGAACAAAATACCTGACACCTGTATCTTAAAGCAGAAAAGGTTTATTTTGGCTCGTGATTTTAGAGGCTTGATCCATAGTAGGCTGCCTACAAAGCGGGAACATCATGGTATTAGATGGAGAAAGCTGCCTAACTCACAGATGCCAGGAAGCCAAGGAAAGTGGAAAACACAGAGGGGAGAGGATCCGGGAGAAGACTGCCCTTCAAGGTTATGTTGAGCAAGGTGTCATTTTTCTCTCTCACCGATTTCCAAGTTTTTCCTTTACTTTAGTTTTCAGAAGTTTGACTATGATGTGTTTTGGTGTGGGTATCTTTGGGTTTATGCTTTGGAGGTCTGTTCAATTTCTTGAATCTACAAGTTTATATCTTTTGCTAAATTTGAGAGTTTTCCCCCCATAGTACTTCAAAACATTTTAGGCTCACTTTCCCCTTTCCCTGTTGAACTCTGGTGATAAAAATATAAGATCTTTTGTTATAGCCTCTCTAGTTCTTGAGTCTGTTCTCTTTTCTGATCTGTTCTCTAATCTCTATCGCTCCGTCTTTAAATCTGCTGACACTTCCCTGTCCATTCAGTTCTGTTGTGAGTCTATGCTGTGATTTTCAAAATTATGGTTATTGTATTTCTTCAGTTCTAAATTTCCATTTGGTTTTCTTTATCCCTTCAATTTATTTTCTGGGATGTTCTATTTGTGCACTGAGAGTTTTTTTTTTTTTTTTTTGTGGCACCGGGGATTGAACTCACAGCCTTGCGCCTGCCAGGGCAGGCGCTTAAGCCACTGAGCCAAACTCCCAGCCCTTGCACTGAGAGTTTTTAACTGGTTTCTGTTATGGGTTTAAAACTAGCATAGGAAACCAAGCAGCCAATTGTGAATTTAGAGGAGACTTTATTAGCCTAGCCAGGCGGCCAAACTGACGGCTTCACACACAGGAAGATGTCAGAACTGTGCAGACACATTACAGCAGGCAGAATTTAAAGCAAAAAACCACATCCTGCTTAGTACAGTCACCTGTTACTCTTGGCTAAATCTAGAACAAGGAGTTTAATCTGTAATTGACTGTGAACAATACAAAGAACTTGGTTTAGCAAATGCATTGTTTTTGACATAGGTACGTTCTTTCAGGGGCAAACTGACCTCACTGTACTTCCTTGTAATCACTTTCCCACCCTGGGGTGATCTGGAGGTTAGCTTTATGGAATTTTCCTAGATGAAACATCACAGTTTCAAGCATTTTCATAATTTTTCATGTATTTTATGCTTTATCAGCATTAAAGTCTTTGTTAGATAATATTAACCTGGCAACTAACCTGTATATTAATTGCCATTTTTATTTCATGTAAGTGATCTTCCTGGTTGTTGGTATGATGAATATTTCAGTAAAACCTGAACATTTTTAGTATTATATTATGAAACAATGGATTGTATTTGAACCTTCTGCTTTGCTTTGATACTGTCACAGAAGAGGCAGAGGATGTGCTACTTGATTGTGGTCAGATGTGTAGACGTCCAGTTCTTTCAATTGACCTGACTTCTGGAGAGGCTAAAGTCTGTTTATTGCTTGGTGTAGTGATGGTCCCAACTTCTCACTGGGTCCCTCTTTAGGGGCACAATTATATGATTAGTAAAGGCACAGTTATAGAATAACGAACTTGTAGACATGTTCTAGCAAATTAAAATCAAATAGTAGCCTCTGCCTGTGCTCCTACTGGCTATCACATAAACACCCTGCTGAATTCAGCCCACCTTGACTGTCTGGGTCCAGCTGCTTTTCTTCTGATAGTGTGCTGGGTCGATTTGACTATTCTCAGCTTATGTTTCCCTTAATTAAGAATATGTATTGCTTCTGCCTGGCTTCAAGGACTTTGGATGGGGCAGAGTAACCTAGTCAAAGAAACTTTTTAAACTCTGCCTGCTTGGCTTGAACCCCCTCCCCCTCATCCCCAGGATGTTCCTATGTTATGATAAATAAAATTCCTTTTAAGCAAATATATTTAAAGTTAGTTTTCCTGACAAAATATGACTTAATTCAATTCATGTAACCAATCATGTAATGCCTTGTACCTCCTGCTTGTAAACTGTATTTAGACTCAAAGCTGGCTCTTTGCTAGTGATTTGGACTTGGTTCCTCTAGCTCACTAGTATAATAAACAGTTGCCTTCTAGATTCCCTAATGCAGTCCTCCATTCGGGTTGATACCGGCTTTTTTGTAACACCACTATGACTTGGAGGACCAAGAGTGCTTTTTTTGCTGCTCCCTGTTTTGCCTCAAATGACACAATGGGGTTGAAATGTAGCCTCATTACAGCTGCACAGTGGTAAAAATTCTATGCACTCAGCCCTCACTGAGACTGTCCTAGCAGGGAAGAAGAGAGACACTGTCTTCTTACTGGGTAAAAGTTCATAAATCTAGGTTCCCCATGCAGTCTTCACTATTCTTGGTGGGATGCGGCAGATGCCCATAACCAGCCAGTGCAGATGAATATCCTACTTCTTGGCCTGCTCAAATATTGACCAGCTGGGTATTTATGGCCCATCTTCACAGTCTTGCAAAGGTCGAAGTCTAGGCTTTCCACCTGGCCTTTGCAGGTGTGTGTAGTGACAGGATCATCCTTTTCTGTTACTTGGCTAAAGAAGATTGGTTATTTTCTAAATGGTTCTAATCTTGGTAGCTTCTCCTTTCTTGGTCATGTGGGTAGAGAAAGGGAGCTTTGTTGTGGCTTTTTTTTCTCTGCCCATTCATTTTTCTGGGATCACACGTTTTTTGGCTTGAAGTCTGGGATATATAAAGCAAAAAGAATCACCAAAATTTTATGTTTATTTTATATACAAGGTAAAGGGCTTTTTACATGTATTTAGTAAGAGAAATTGGACATTTGTCTGCTCCGTTTTCCTAAAACAATGATTTTTAGATTAAAAACAATGCATAATTTATTTTATTCAACAATACTTGTATATAGCGATAGTTACTAACAACATGATGTAAAGAGTATTGCTTTGTGGTATTTGTTCTCATCTTAATGTTTCTTTACACAAATGCGTATGATGAACATTTAAAATTTTGAATTGATCCTTAAAATTAAGAACCATAAAGCAGGATATTAAATGATATGGTGGAATTTCTGGAGTTGAAAAAGTCAGAGACTATATAACTCCAAACCTAATGGGGACTAGAAAATAGATCTCTTGACTATGTTCAATGCTCTCACTGAAAGCTGTGTTTTTAAATAGTACTACTGAAACAATTATTTTTTACAACCCGAGACAGACTGGCCAGTGTACTAATTTAACTATATTTTCTGGCTTTGAAAGACTAACTACACCCTGACTTTGAAAAGTATAAATATGTCAGATGTAATTAAGAATTTTACCACCGGTGGTGTTCAACAAAATACCAGGACAATTACAGGGCACTATGAATAGAACTAGTCTCTTTTTCCTTCTCACTAGGAATATTTTTTATAGACTGCCAAACTCCTTTCCCCAAAAATCAATACTTCCACCAATTTCTCAAGCCAGAAATTCACAATCATCTTTGAACTTTCTGCTCCATCAAATCTTCAAATTGGCTGCCCACTCTTCAGAAATATACATTAGTGTCTTTAGAATCGAACTCCTACAGTCTGAACATTACAAAGATCGTTCATCGTCTCCGACAGCTGAACTCTGGCTTTCATTCCTACTGTTAATCTTCTTTCATCACGTATACCGGCAAGACAAGTCTCCCTCCTGGTTCCGGTAGGTGTTGGACTCTGTCTTCCTCTGAGCCTTTTGTCCCTGCACTACCGCTGGCCTTGTCTTCTCCTCCTTTTCCAGACGTTACTAGTCTATGGATCCTTCATATCTGGATGAAAAAAAATTGTTTCTACTCTAAATTTTTAGAAGACAATCTTGGTCATTTCAACCAGGTTTCCATTAGGTAAGAAACCTGATCTTATACATACATACATCTGCATGATGATACATTATGATGAAGTAGGATTGGTTTCAGATATGCAATGTCAAAATTAAAACAATGCAGTTCTTTTTAGCACAAAGTGAAAAACAATGTAATTTCAATCTGCAGAAAATGGATATGACAAAAATATTACTGTCATTTATAACAAATTTTTAACACACAAGGGAAACAAGAAAATGTCCTTATTTTTGACAATATCCACCAAGAAAGCTAGTATCAGATTAAATGGATCAATATTCAGTGTTATCATTTCTACTTGACATTGTCGTGATTCATGTTATATAAAATTAAAATGTAAGAAAAGGTATCATGATTGGAAAAGGCAAACTAAAATGGTCATTTTTTGGTAAATAACATGATTGTGTATGCAGAAAATCCAAAAGCATCTACAAACTGTTAGAAATAACTGTGTTTAACAAGATTGCTAGATACCAGGACAATATACAAAAATAAACTGTACATCTATATACTAGTAATAATGGAAAATAAAGTTTAAAAATATTATTTCCAATACTACAGTGAGCACATCGTGTCCTTTCAGTGCCTTCATGACACTGTTTGCCCCCTATATAGAATGCCTTTGCATTGATTTTGACATACCTGGTCAACTGTTGCATTTTAGTTTTGAGACTTACAACTTTTTTAAATTCTTTTTGAGACAGGGTTTCACTATGCAGTTCAGGCTGCCTTGAACTCACTTTGTATCCCTGACTGGCCTCAAGCACATGGTGATTCTCCTGCCTCAGCTTCCCAAGTGCTGGGATCACAGGTGTGCATACACCATGCCTGGCCAAGATTTAACCATTCTTTAAAGCATTATTTTTCTCCTGTCCTGAGTATCTTCAAAACTTTAATTCATCAACAAATTCTTTCTGTAAGTCCCCTTCAGACCAGATTTCAAACATACAAAAGTGTAAAAGTAGAATATTTTTAATGAAACAACTATAATAAACTGAGCAATAAAAAAATAAACTGAGCCATGCTTTCTTTACAAAATTCTCGAGCAAATTTAAACTCATTCTCTCATTTTTAAACACCCAAACATCTAGTGCTACGTTTATCAACATATTACAAATGAGATCTTTTTCCTACCATAGAGAAAATGTCGGCAGGCCAGGCTTGTGGGTTTAAACCATCTTTGACATCACAAAACATCTTTTATACTGTTGCCAGAAGTTTCCTACTAAAAATTTATGACACCACAAACTTGAGAATGAAATTCAAATTCCTTTGTACAGAAACCTTGTTACCTAGCCTCTGCCTCCTGCAGTTTCACATACCACGCTCATTACTTCTCACCACGCATTTTCTACAAATGTGCCATGCCGTCACCCACCCGCCCACATCTTTGCATACGTGGCTTCGTCTATTTAGAACGCTTCTCTCACTCTTGAAGAATTTCAGTTATTCTTCTAAAATGTCCCAGGTGTCACTGTCTCTGGGACATTTTATCTGGTCTTTCCAGAATTCCTTAGTCTTCATTCCTTGTCTCTGCATCCTGTGCAAATCCCTTTGTTCCACTACAGAGTATCATCATAAATTAGACCACTTTTGTCCATGAAAACCACATTAACAATTTTTATTACCCACTATTCCTTTTAACTCCTACGTGCCCACCTTTTATTTAATATTAGAATATGGCCTGTTTGTTTGTTCCATACAATTTCTAGTTCCCAGGAGAGAATCTGGCCCAAATGTAGGCCCTAAACACACACTTATTGAGTAAACCTGTTCCAAAGGTCACTTTGAAGTCTGAAATTTTCCGAAACTACAAAACCTCAAGTGAAAATAAGCTCTTATTCACTGATTCCTCTTTTAAGACTTTGTCACATGTGCTATGTATTTAAAACTATCAGGATCTATTTTACAACTAACTGTAAAACTATAGCTTTAATTTTGAAGTGATTGGCTAACCAATATAAAAGTTTTTGTTTAAATTATCAAACATTGTTATTCAGAGCATCATTCTGGGTTTCTAATAAATGACTTCAATAAGATTTTGAGAACAAAATTAAGAATTGTTTAGAAAGCATGGGAAACACTTGGGTATCATTTGACAGAAAAAGGTAACAGATTTTTCTTTCTCCTTTTTAATAAAAGCCATGCAAAAAGTTTGACAATACGTTAGTTTTAAAAGGTAAACTCCAAACACTGAGGTAGTTTGCTGTTTGTTTTTCTTTTATTTGGTCCTATGCTCTAAAAATGTATTTACCTTTAATATCAATTCTTTTATTAAATTAGCTCTAATAAATATGCTAGCAGCTCACACACTTGTTTTCTGAGAAATCTAGCAACCCTGAACACCAACTGTTCTCATGTTTACATAATGCAGATATTGTACAATGCTGATAAAGACAGAAAAATCCACTTTTCATCTTACAAATGGCTAATGCCAGTATCTACAACTATGGGGTGTCTGTCTTAGGATATTACAAAAAGTGACAGTTTTAAAATTTTTCACCATTATTATATAGACAAGGTTTATCCTTGGAAATTAGCATCTGACGAGGACTAAAGTTATCTCATATTCATTACATTTACCAAATCAATCTTATGTACCTGTTCTCTGATAAACTTTGGTTTAAGGCTTTCACACATGCAAATCTCCTTTCAAGGATTCCGATTCAATATGAATTTTATAATGATTAGTAAGGGATGACCTCTGGCTGAAAAGCTTCCCACATGCATTACATTCATAGGGCTTCTCTCCAGTATGAATTCTTTGATGTGCAATAAGTGAGGAGCTTTGTCTAAAAGTTTTCCCACATGTATTACATTTGAAGGGTTTCTCTCCTGTATGAATCCTCTGATGCTGAGTTAGAGCAGCACTTTGGCCAAATGACATCCCACATTCTAGACATCGGTAAGGTTTCTCTCCAGTATGAATTCTTTGATGATTACTAAGGGATGAGTTACACCTGAATGTTTTCCCACAATCACTACATTTATAGGGTCTTTCACCAGTATGCATCCTCTGATGTTGAATGAGAGCTGAACTTTGTCTGAAGGCTTTCCCACACACCTTGCATTTACATGGTTTTTCTCCAGTATGAATTCTCTCATGAATGATAAGGGTTGAATGGGAACTTAAGGCCTTGCCACATTCATTACAATTATACAGTTTCTCTCCTGTATGAATTATTCGATGTCTGTTGAGTCGTGAGATAGAAGTGAAGCCTTTTCCACATTGATTACACCTGTAGGGCTTTTCTCCAGTGTGAATTCGTTCATGCTGAATGAGTGATGCACTCTGACTGAAGGCTCTCCCACATTCACTGCATCTGAAAGGCTTCTCTCCAGTGTGAATCCTCTGATGATAACGAAGGGATGAGCTGGACTTAAAGGTGTTACCACATTCATTACATAAGTAGGACTTCTTTCTGGGATGAAGTCTCTGACCTCCTGGAAGGGAAGTGGTACAACTCGATGGTTTCCTACCTGGATTATATTTATGGGGATTTTCTCGAGCATGAATTTTTTGATGTATAAAAAGGCCAGATCTTTTGCTAAAGGATTTACCACATTCTTTACATCTATAGCATTTCTCCACTGTATGGGTTCTAAGGTGCTTACAAAGGGATGCGCTATGGCTGAAGGCTTTCCCACATTCTTTACATATGTAGGGCTTCTCTCCAGTATGCGTTCTTTGATGTTGAATAAGAGCTGAGCTTTGGCTGAAGGCTTTTGAACATTCTCTACACTTAAATAATTTTTCTCCACTATGGTTTTTCTCATGTTTACGAAGGGATGAATTGTGAATGAAAGCTTTTTCACATGTATGACATTTATAGCGCTTCTCTGCTGTCTTGATTTTTGGTTGATTAAATGAATTTGAATTCTGCTTAAAGCTATTTCTTTGTATTTCGTATTTTAAGGGTATTTTGTCTCTAGCAATCCTGTGTGTCTTAATAACTGATTTCACACTGATGTTTTGGCCAAATTCAAAATTGTTATGGCATTCATCTAAAGCAAGGATTTTCATATGGGTTACTGAAATTATTTGCAGACTTTCATTTTTGTCCTGTTTTTTAAATCTGTCTTCAAATATGCAGGGTTTTTCTGATATGAAGTCTTCATCTTTTTTTAGTCTCTTCCTCATTAGTCCCTGAAGTAGTAAGTCTTTTGTTTGAGTTGTCTTTATGATTTGAAGACTGCTCTTACATCCTGAAGGGAAAAAAAAATTGCTAATGATTAGTGTGATTAGCTGAGACTAACTTTGTAGAAGGTGTATCTATGATACCTAAGTAAGGTTTGTGATGTGTATAAAATATGGTAGCATGGGAAAAACATTTAATTAAATTGATAATGAGCATTGGTTTTACTACTAGAGTGAACAAAAGAATAAAACAAGTTTATTTAAGGAGCATGAACTTGACAGGAATCATCAGTGAGATGAAAAGAGGAATTAGGGAAGTATGAATTGGGAAATATAATCTGGTACCCAAAGCCTAAGACTGTCTCATCGACAGTCTCATTTTGTAATTATTTCTATTTTTGAACATTGTGCCTCTTTTCTACATGACAAGCTTTTCCACAGCCTTCAGATTCATTTCCATATTACCTTCTCTGTGCACTACACATTGACTCTGAGCTCCAACAATTCATGACCCTCTTCTTATTAAAGCACTTTTATACCATATAGTTCAATTACAGAGAAAACGATCAGCTCCACTAGAATCTTTTAAGACCACAACTGTATATATACGCAGTCTGTCATTGAGGAAAATATCATACAACACGTGACTATACTGCATATAAAGAAAAAATTTATCTTAGAGATGCTGAGAAAGGCTGCAACAAAATTCAGCACTGCTGACAACAAAAATACTTAAGAAAATAGGAATTGAGGAATACTTCCCCCAAATGGTATAATTTATACACGTTAGACCTTAAACTAGTATCTTACAGTGAAGAAGCACTAGATGTATTTTCAGTATGCTCAAGGGTATCTATTATTTTCTTTACTACTCAAAACTGTACTAGAAACATTAACATATGCAATTAGATAAAAGAAACCAATTAGAGACTTAAGGATGAATGAGGAAGTATAACTAACTGCATTTGCTGATAGATACTGTATATGAAAAATCCCAGGGAATCAATGAGTCACTGAAGTAATAGGACATGAAATTGGCACACCAAAATCAATACCCATTATTTACAAAGAAAGAGAGGAGCAAATCTGCAAGAAATATGAAAGCCAAGCATGGTGGCATATGCCTGTAATCCCAGCATTTGGGCTGAGGAAGGAGGATCATCATGAGTTTGAGGCCAACCTGTTCATAGGGAGACTATCTCAAAAAAAGTATGAAAAACCTATATAAGAAAAATATTATGAGCATTTTGAATGACACACAAACAAATGGAATGACCTCTCATATTTTTGGATAGAATAATTCAAGGTCATAAAAATGTCATGGGATAAAGACAATAAGAAGTCCCACAGCAAGCATTTTATTAATATTGCAGAGTGGCCCTTGTCCTGCAAATAACAGGGTTCTGACTACCCACAGCGGCTTTGTACCACAGAGGTGCAGACACAAAAGCAGGACACCACTGCTGTAATCTCCACTGGCTGAGGCGGCGTCTAAGGGAGTAAGCAACAGTGCCTAATCCCCACAAATCTCCAACCCTTCATTTTCCTTTCTGCTTTTGGGAGTGAGACATTTAAGAATCAGGACATTGAAAAGCACCTACACACACAGAAGGACTTGGAAAGTCGTCATGCTTGTCCAAAAGAAAGGCTCAGAAAAGGCATAAGAAAACCTTTGGTTTATACCACAGGCTAACTAATGGCAAAGAAACAACCTGTGACTATAGAAAAACAAAACCAAACATTAAATCAACAGCAACACCAACCACCACCACCCAATTTCTAGATCTGGGGAAGGAGGAAAATCTGATTCCCAGAGTTGTAAGTAAAAGATTAAAATGCCTACTTTTTTTCTTTTTTTTGAGAAAGGGTCTTGCCATGTAGTTCAGACCAGCCTTGAACCCACTTTGTAGCCCAGACTGAACTTGAATTCCTGGCAATCCTCCTGCCTCAATCTCCCAAGTGCTGAGATTACAGGTGTGCCGCCATACTTGGAAAAATACCTAATTTTCAACAAAAATCATAATGAATTTTCTTAAAAGGGAAAGTGTGGTCAGTTCAAAGGAAAAAAATAAACAGAAAACACTTATGAGGAAAGATCAAGTGGTGGCATATGACATTAAGAATAAGATAACTGTCAAAGATACTCAGAAACTAAGGGAACATGCAGAAAAGTTATGAAAATTAGAAGTGAACAAAAAAATATGAATAAAAAATAGAAAACATAAATAGAAACAACAATTTCTAGAGATAAAAGTATAGAAACTCAGTGGTTCATGGCTGTCATCCCAGTACTTTTAAGAGATTCAGGCAGAGAAACCAAACTTTGAGTCCTACCGTGCAACTTAATGATCCTGTCTCAAAATTTAAAAAAAGTGAAAAAAAAGGGGGCTGAGAATGTAGCTTAGTGTGATGGTCCTGGGGTTGAATGTCCAGAACTAAAAAAAAAAAAAAAAAAAAACAGAAAAAAGAAAAGAAGTAGAAATTTGAAAGAAAATTTCATTTGAGGTTTTTAAAGACTTGAGTAGACATAAGAAAGAATTGGCAAAATTGAAGGTCAATAATTAAACTTACCAAGTCTGAGAAACAAAGTAAAAAACATCGAAGGAAAGTATGTAGAACCTAACATACTCAAAGTCAACCAGTAACCCAGCCACGACTTGCCTTCAGGGCTGGTCCGAGAACTGCGGCGGCGGGAGCCGACTCCATCGCCAAGGGTCCCAGCCCCGTCCTGCACAGCTCAGGACGCCAGCCCCACTTCCTGTTCGGCCCGGCCCCTCACTCCCACTTCTCTCATCTCTCAAAGAGCTGTGATGGTGGGGCACAGGGTAAGACTCTTTCCTTTCCTCATTTCTACACACTCGAACTATAGCTAGTGGCCAGACTTCCACCTAGTAATTCTCGAAGGCTTCCCTGCTGCCTGCATTCTGTCATTCGGTTTGTTTTCAAGTATACAACTATGTATTTCTTCCAAATGAAAGTTAAAAAAACAGACACTTGTAGTTGCTGCAGATGCTGTCACCTGAGATTGAGCCTGAGCTGCCAAGCCTGGGCTGGCAGGCCAAAGTAATCAGTCCTGTGCTCGTCTCTCACCCAGGCATGAGGGGCTGCTGACACAGTGGAACTCTACACCTCTACTCAGTCCGGTGCAGCTCTCCGATCCTCAGACCAAACTCTGATCAGCCCAGGACAGGCGCTATCTGGTGTCACTGCTGTCTCCTGCAGGCTCATCTACCTTCTCTTCACTAGACACTGGCTTCCCATCTCACAATCATCATGCCTGCCACTTTCAGGGCTGGACTGATTCCCCCTTGCTCCTCCTCAGGGAAGCCCTGGCTGCTGCTTCCTCTCCTTTGCTCTCCCAGCACTCTGACTTTCCTCTGGCCCTCACTAGAATTTGTCCTTCCATAACCCGAGTGTGAGGGTCATCTTCACTCATCTTCTGCACTGCCTTGTAAGCATCCAGTCTCACCATGTCCAGTGCTGGCCTCTGGGTCCCTGGCAAGAGGTTACACAGCACACATGAAGGTGGTGGTGGGGGGGGCAAACAACAGGGCACAGTGCAAGCCTCAGTCCTCCAGCACCAGAGATTCCCGAATTATATAGCCCTTAACCCCAAAGGCCACACTAAAGGCCTCTCTCAGTTCTCTGCATTGGTCACTTTACCTCAAGCTCAGTCAGATTTCTTTTTCTTAACCACCTGGCAAAGACTGGTCCCTGGGATTCTGTCCTCTGCTCTGTTCCCTCACCTGGTCACCTCAAGGCTGCCAATGCCACCTTCACAGTGAGGGACGCCTGACCTCCTCTAGGGAGTCCTAACCGTCCCTTTCCCTTGCACGCCTGCCTACCAGTGACCTCTACCAAGTACGTAACTCACATTTCAAATGAAAACCGTCCTGCACTGAGCTCCTCCTATATCCTTACCAAGCTGGCCCCTCCTTGTCCCCCAGGACCCCTACGGCAGGTGCCTCTGTCTAGGCCTTAGTGGCTCCTGGTCCACAAGGCTGCAATGGCTTTGGGAGGCTTCCCACCTCCAGTTCTGCCTCACTTTAAGTTTATCCTCTGCATTGCTTCAAAGGGACCACTCTCATTAACATCAAATCCCCCAAGAACTTCATGAACATACCCGCTTTGTGAAAAAGTAAAACACTGCATGCAAATAAAGCCCCTGTACATCAGACTCATTCCCAAAGTAGCTGTCAGCAGCTAAGCTGTGCCCCTAAGCTTACCCCGCTTCCTCCTGAGCTCACGCTCCGCTCCCACAGCAGGTGACACTGTGCAGACACACATGACACTGCTGTCAGCATAAGCAGCGACACAGCTCAGCGTCACTCTGAAACTTGCTTCATTCCTTAGTGTCTCTTGGAGCTCTGTCCACATCAGGGTGCTGTTCATTTTAGGTGTGGTGATGGGTGCCAGAGGAAGGAATACCATAGTTTCTTCAGCTATTTTATGGAAGGACATTTAAACTGTTTATGGTTTAGACTGATTTTTCTAAACTTTCAAGATCACAAAAAGCACTATTTGAATTCTTCAGTTATTTCCAGTCATCTGGGAGACAGTCCCAGTCTCTTAGAACTGCACCAAAGCACTGGTGCACTGTGGCCCTTCCACAACTTCCTCCTCTAATTCCTTCCTTGGCTTCTCCTCTTCCTGCACCTACCCTGAGCTTCAGCCAGAGGAATTACTTGCAGTCCCTTAAATATACTGTTTGCTGAATGAATACATAAAAACGCAGACCTTCTTGAAAACAACAGGAAAGAACAAGAAGAGAGACCCCGAGAGATTCATGTGAGAAGCGACCACAAGAGAGTGAGAGGAACCACACATCTAGGAGCCTGGACTTTGCCTTTCCCTCTTCTTAAGGACTAAAAGCTGAAGAACTTTCCAGGCAACACTCCCAGCTTCTCCTGCTTCTTGTTAACCCAGGCACCTTGGGCCCAGCCACTCACCGAGAGAGGGGGCCCCAGGGATTTCTTTCTCAAACGTCCAGGGATCTTCTCCTTGCTGCAACAGGGAGATCACCCTTGGTTTGGTAAAGGGGAATCCTGTTCATAAGACAAAGAATAAATGAAAAATTTGAGAAACCAAAAAACCCAAGAGACTAAGAAAAATAGATTACAGAGATCACCTGTGGCCACAAAGCCTGACATATTCACCACCTGGCTCTATAGAGAAATTCTGCTGACCCCAGGACAGGAAAGTGCAGGTCCACGACAGAACAAACGAAGCCCTCTGCCGAAATAGGCAAGGAGCCACAGGAGAACCGCTGTGGGGAAGACAGGCCGGGACCATGCAGCGAGCTCCCGCGGGCAGCCACACAGGGAAGGGAGGGATTCCCAGCACCATCCGCTGTCCCTGTGCACCGTCCATTCCCTGCCTGGGGGCGGGGAGGATGCTTTCAACATGTATTTGGAGACATCTAATTTGTACAATCCTAAGGCAAAACTAGGAGACCTTTTTGATGGTCAACAGCTGGTACATAGGGCAGGAAGCACATACACCTCCCCTTGCTGAAGCTGGTCTCTACGGGGATTTCCTTACCCAGGGAAGCCAGGTTCCTGTAGTTCTCCAGCATCACGTCCCGGTACAAGCTTTTCTGCAGAGCATTCAGCTTCCTCCACTCATCCCGAGTAAAGAGCACAGCCACGTCCTCGAAGGTCACCTCCACCTGTAGGGACAAGCCACTGCAGCTCACTTGGGATGAGCTCTTGGAAGACTAAAATTTTATATATATATATATATATATATGTACACACACACACACACACACACACGTATATATGATAATGCATTGGTATATGGGAACAATACAAGAAATGAGCCTTGTCCTCAAAGAATTTACCATACAATTAATTGGCAGACAAGAGAAATGCATAAAATAATCTGAACAACTGCAGAGAGCCATGCAGGGACCTGGGCTTAACTCAGCAGGAGAACACCTGCATGGCACGCCAGAGGCCCTACTTTGATCCCCAGTACCGTGGGGCAAAAGGTGGTGGAGCTCAGCAGGCAGGACAATACGCCACTTCCTATATCAATCCTCACTACAGAGACAAGCAAAAGAAAACTGAGATGCAGG